>JAPMIB010000007.1:1209877-1371937 GCA_034770305.1 Trichogramma dendrolimi | reverse complement strand
ATCGCGCAGAGTGAAAGATTGTCGGAAATAAAGAAACAAGAAGTGCCGATCGAACGCGCGCGCACGAGCGCGGGAGGCTGTGCCGTTGCCACTGCGCGCGTCTGGGCTCAAGCGTATCCGCAAAGTTGGTTTCAATGCTTTTTCTCGCTCTCGCTCTTTGCCGCGCTCTTTCTCTCTCTTTCGAACTTCTCTCGTGCATTCCAATCCGTTGAAGCTTTTTAAAAGCAGTAAGAAAGCTTGAGGTTGAATACCTAAGCTATAAAAATCGTTACTGTTCAGATCTCTCGGATATCGATTTTCATTTTGTTAAAAAAAAAGACCACCAACCCGACAGTCATTTTAAGTACGTATATCACTAGACTCACGCAGACCTATCCCGAAAGAATGGAAAATTTAAAATGTACATTCGTGAACCTTGCGCGAATCTAACTGGAAGGACTAGAAAGAAACGAAAGAAAATAGAAACAGGAGAACTGATCTTACGTGAAATACGAGCGTACTTAATCGAGAGATAAAAAACTAAATCTGTCAAGAATTGAAAGCCAAAAAAGGACTTTATTTATTTAGGTTTATTATCTAAAACAATAAAAGGTACGTGAATTTCTGCATTCAATCACTGTGGTAGAAATGCTCAATATTTTATCGACAGTTTTATTTCAACGAAAAAATTTCTTAACTATCAAATAGACTTTGGAATCAGATTTATAATGAACAAAAGTATAACATTTTTTTAATGTTTTATGTCCCTTTAATGCTCCAGGTTTTTTTCTCCATTCATCGATCATTTTTGACTAGATCAAAGTAGTGTAAATTACCATTTAAATGCACTTTCAATAGTTAGTTTTAATTTTCTTCATTTTAAAATGTAAAAATGTAGTTTAATTGAACATGAAATACGTCAAAATGATACAGATGGCCAAGCGAGAGAAGAGTTAATAAGGACTTCCTCCTTCGACAGCGAGAATCTCGATAACTCTCTCATCTTGCCAGGACATACCCTCACATGTGGCAACAACGGCGCCCGAAGAAGTTTAGCTTGCTTTGTCAATCACTTATTTTTTTAAACTCGAAGTTCGAATATTAAGTTTTAGTGGTGACCACGACGTGATTATGTTGTTCATGATTATGATTTGACTAATACACTCATTTTGACTCTGCCACTTGCAGATTTACAAGTAAAGATACTTGCCATCTAGTGGTGGAAGCTTAAAGTAGTATTATCGAGTTAATAGTGGTTGGAAAACGCTTGAAACTTTTTGTGAAACATTGAAACTGTCATGTTTTGGTCATTTCAAATGCGCGCTTTTTTATAACACTCTAACACTCTTACATAAAAATCGCAACTTTGCCGTTAGTTTTAGGCTCTTGTGCTATAAAATATGCAACTCGCCTTCGACTCATGCTGCAACCCCTCGTTTTGCAGAAATAGCATATCCACACCCGTTGCATAATTTACTAGTATTTTGAAACATAGCAAATGGTCATATTCAAGCCATTAGACCATTACAAAGCATTTTTACCAGGGCTCAAGGTGGAGCTACGGGCAGAATTAATGTAATTAAAGTGCCGAAAAAACACGAGAATTAAAAATTGATACTTATTTTGAAAAATTTAAATCACAGAATAAAGCTCGGGTGCAACTTCGGTCACTTATTCGTAAGCTGGTAGATAAAGGTATTGGATAAAAAACACAATGGCTCGGAAAACATCAGATTTGATAATGCCTTTCATATACCTGCATGGCTTTATGAAATGTGAAATTGGCATAAAAATAGACTGAGAAGCGAGCGAGCGTGCCTTCTTTTACAAATCCACTGAAACATGTACGAGTTTAACAAGTCAAGTGGAGGATGCGAACAAAGCTCGTACTCGAAATTTGTTATTTTAATTCCAAAAGTTACGATTTCTCCATGCCGTTATTTTTACCGTAAGCGAGCGCGCATGGTTGGCCCTCTCCCCACCCTCTCCTCTCTCTCTCTCTCTTTCCCTCTCTCAAACACATAACGAATAAATTAGAAATAAATTCAACCACCTCCTTCTCCAAACAAGGTAACAAAAAATAAAATAAGAAAATGGTGCAGTATATACTGAGTTTGCTTTATTTTAGTTATTTTTATCGCGTGTATTCTTTGTTACTTTTTATTCACCTTTTTTCCTCCTCTTTTTTTCGTTATCACATAAGCCTGTAAAAGAGGACGTTACGCATTATATATTTTTAATACAAAACAGCGTGTAATCTCGATGCGTTTTGAGCTTCGTAAATGTGTATACGTGAAAAATTACTTTGAACTACCAAGCTCGAGCAACTCCGAGATTCATTTATAAAATTTCTCTCGCTGGCAACTATCTATGTGACTTTTTCTTTATTTTTGTCCGTATTTTTTCGACTTGAATCGAACCATTTAAAAAGCTAGATTAAATTAATGCTCATTTATTCTAATGAATTTGGTCCTCACAGGGTGCAACGGACGCAGAATTATGTCTAAACCCAACTTCAAATCTGCTGTTCGATCGATTGGCTCCAATTTAAAATTGTACAATAATCGACCTATTAGCGATTTCAGTTCCATGAGCGCGAATTTTTGTCCTGAAACGTTAAATTATTCGTTTCAACTGAATCCATCGCAGACCGATATTTTTTTATGATTATTACCTATGCAATTACGAGGACCGGCGCTGAAAGGTATGTAAGAATACGGATGTCGGGTGGAAATACGCTCGGAAAGAAATCTGTCGGGATCGAATTTCGAAGGTTCCGGCCACAAATTTGGATCCCTGTGAATTCGATAGAGCTGGAAAAAGACTTCGGTTTCGGCAGGTATCAGGTATTCTTCTACAAAAACCATAAATTACATTGATATTTGTAATCGAATAACTCTTATCGCTGCACAAGATTGCTTACTCAATTGCAAATCTTCCCTCAGGAATCGTGACATGATCGATACTGGTGGGAAAAGGCGCATTGATTCCTTAATGCAACGTTCGAGGTAAGTCAGCTCTTGAAGCTCGGCAGCTCCAAGATTGCCATTTGACTTATCTAATACAGCCGTCACCTCTTCTCTTGCTCTTTCCTTGAAAAAATCGACTGTTGTATAACTTGCATTGCATTATGCTCTCTTCGTTATTCGAATTTTTTTACCTGCGCGTCTTCGTTCTCTGCCAATAATAATATGGCATAAGTCATCGCCATGCCTGTCGTGTCGTGACCCTGTGGGAATCGAGCGCAGAAAAAAGTACATAAAATACGACTGTCGTGCATTTTTATATCGACATTTCTCGAGATTTTTCTCGAATGCTTACTTCGAACATAAATGTGTCTACTTCTTCCTGAATGCCTCGATCATCTATCAAATTATCCATTTGAGCCGACAACAACAAATCCAGCATAGCCAATCTCTTCTTTTTCCCGCTATAAACCTCGTCACGGTCTACATCGACGTCCTCGTTCAGAGTCTTCAAGAACTTATACTGCGTATTTTTATGATACTCTTTCCTCTCTCTGAGAACCTGTTTAGATTTTTAAAATATATCATGAATCACCACAATGGGTGCGGAATTATATAGGCTAGTTGCGAACCTTGTTCGAAAATTGGTGGAGCGTGGCTAAAGTTCGATCTTGCAAGCTTTGCAGCCACCACATACATTTCATTATCCTATCCGTGATGTATGGCCTCAATATTCTAAAAGAATGTGTTATAGTCAAGCAAACTAATCGATAAGAAACTTCTATATAGTGTGTTTCACTTCTTCTAACTGCATCTACCTGTACACAACGATATTACCCATTGTATGAACGGCTTTCTTGTATTTCAGGGCACCTTCGTCTTTAACGTCATCCAGACTCACTCCCATTGCCGATTCTGTCGAACGACAAGAGATGAAATTAAATTTTTCACTCCATTCGACGAGCATAAATTAAAAATTTGTACCGCAAATGATGTTCAATGTGTACTTGGAGCAAAGCGGGCTCAATGTTTGAATAGTTTCGTCGCCCTCCTGTTTGAGTGCCTGCACAAACTTTTCGCTATTTTCATTGGTAATTTCATTGTACTTTTTTAGTATGTTAAAGTGAAAAGCCGGCGTTAATATTCTGCGACGCTGACGCCATTTATCCCCTGTCAAATACGAAGGACACGCATAAAAGCATAATTTTCCAATAAAATTAGTATTACGCGTAAGTGCGAAACTTTACCCGTGGCGGTCAAAAGTCCAGTTTCCAGCCAACCATGCAATTTTTCGTAAGAAGATCCTTTTTCAATGTGTTTCTGGCTCGACAGCACGGTCTGTGTGTGAAATTTGATTTATGATCAAATGAATACGTTCATTTTTTAATTTTTTTTTTTTTTTTTTTTTATCAAAATACACACATACCTCAACATCATCAACATCGCTAATTCCGACCAAAGCGTAGGAACCGAGCTTCAATTTAGCGGTTGGCCAGTATTTAATAGTCTCGTTATTCAGCACATCCCATATTTTGTCTACAATAAACCCATACGCAATTTTTTAAATGGATTCATCCACTCTCCTCTTTGATGATCTATTTTTAAACGAAAAACTCAATTACCTGCCGGTGTTAATCCCAACAAAAGATTGCCAATAACCGGTAGGCCCTTTGGCCCTGGTATCCTATTAATTAGAGCCGATCTCGTGCGATTGAAAAAGCCGAAATAGTAAAAGTAGTACAATGCACCAAGCACAAAAAGCACAAAAAGCAAAACCATGATAATGGTTCAAGTATTTTAAATTTCACTGAATTTACGTTGGGAACAAAATAAAAAAAAGGTAGAGAAAAAAATTAGCAACTCATTATTGAAGCACAAACAAGAAATGCAATTGAAGCAAGTGCCATTATCAAAGACCACAAAAGAGTGTAAATAAAAAGATGTCTTGTTTACATTCCTACTTGGCATGATAATCAAAGATGCTGATAAAGAGGATCGATCGATAATTCTCATCAATCTTGATTCTTATAATCTAGTAAGATCACGCGATATTAAAATTAAAGACTCTCGATAATAAAAAAAGATCTGCAAAGATGTCTGTAACGTGCAAAAAACGCTTCTCATACGTATACTCGAAACGATCATTTAGTTTGCACTTTACTACTTAATCCTTCGAGCTAGATCGCTGCATAAAGCGCATCGACGCATCAAACGAATCGATTGTCTTATATATGAAGGAGAGTGTCCAAGGCAGAGTCGAGTATTATATACGTGCGCTGTATATGACGGAGCCCGAGTAACGATCATCATCATTTCAGACCTTGGGAATTGCTGACTTGCTGCATGCGCAATGCGCCACGATCCATGCATATGCATACTATATCCTAGCTACACAACAGGTATATACTTGAAGAGCGAGAGGTGAGTATTGGGCCTGTAGGCCAATTGCATGATTTGCATGGTTGCCACGCTTGAACGAGTAGTAGTCGGTGGATGTGTGTGTGGGCGCGCTCGGCCTTATCTAAACGTAACACACACGAGTTATGCCTGTGCCTCGTGTTCGCTCTATTGGTCGATAATTCGTAATTCGCCCATGTATACGTGCGTATATTCGAGCAGCGAGTAGTGATGCGCGACACATTTCTGCGAGCTTTCGTATGTACGCGCAACAACAACAGCTTCCATAATAACGGAGATTTGAGTCTGAAGCTCGACAGTTTGTAATACGGCAAAAGTCAAGTGGCTAAGTAACGACGCCTGTTGTCACTCAGACTGTTGTTAGACATTATGCATGTGGATGATATTTGAAAAACTCGGCAAACAATGGCGAGCAAGTAATCGATTACCTTCAAGCTCTCGCTTCATTAATTAAGTCAATCGCACAAATCGTATAATTTCGTTCCCTATTCGTACGTATATAGTACACCTTAAGAAATTCCCTTGGCACTGAAGGGAGGAAAAGAGGATTTTGTCCAAATAAACGCATCTTCCATCAGCTGCCTATATACGTGTGTGCGTGTCGTAACTCGGCTACTGAGAAGGAGGGTTGAGCTCCTGGCACAGAGCTAACTCCTCTCCAAGTCGTCGACGAGAGAGAGTGAGTGAGTGAGAGAGAAAAGGAGAAGAGTATGAGAAAAGCCAAGCTCGAAGGCGTGAAAGAGCTTTACGAAACTATTTGTAATTACGTTTTCTGTCTGGCCTCCATCCCAACAGCGGCAGCAGCTGAAGCAGCTCGTTGTGCGTTATTTTATATACGTATATAGTGTGTATATTGTATATAGATAGTTTCTAGCCTGCCTGCAAGCCAGCTGCAACTTTGGACCTATTGCAAAAAATTCCCAGCGGCACCGGCGGCAGCTAGCTCTCTCTCTTTCTGTCTCTTATAGAGCAGCAACAGCTTGTATTTAGTTCCTCTGAGTCTGAGTCTGCGAGTATGTGTGCGAGTGTATGTGCGTGTGTACGTATGTACTGCGGCAGATAGATAGCTGAACACAACGTACACTGCAGTCTCGAGCGAGTACACTTTCTTGCGGTTTTCTCCGAGTCGAGACGAGATTGCAAGCTCTCTTTCCCTTCTGTACCATGATGAAAGCTTACGTTCTCGCTCTTTCTCCCGCCCTCTCTATCTTTTTCTCTCTTGATGTACTGCTTATAAATTGGATTTTTGGCGCGCTTTTTGAACAGCCTTTTTTCCATGTTTATAATGAATTGCCAGGAAGTCGAGCGCATCGAAATGAATAATTGACAAAACGTATACTTTGGTCACGGTCACTTCAACGGTATATGGCTATAAGTTGCGGCGACCACCGACAAAAACAATGACAACAACAACGATAACAATAACGATAACAATAATGATAATAAACGATAGACAAAGTTTTATCAACGCGATCGCGATGAGATAAACTTTTTAGCCAAAAACTATAACCGACCGAGGCGATGCGGCTGCCGCAGGTTAGCCGCAGCTCCTGTGTGACCATAATATCCGTTTCAACATTATGATTAACATAGTGCTTTGTATGCACTCAAAGCAGCAGCAGCTTTGGGGCTAGAAGATATTAACCACCGTACTAATTTTGTGCTCGCTCGCAAAAGTTTTCCGCGCTGTAGCAAAATTATCCGTGGCACACGGCTCATAGACCGTGTACAGAGTAGACCTCCGTCTTTTTTCTTCGTAACCAGCAGCACCCGATACGTCCGAGACAAATTCAGAGACAGGTATTACATCAATTATAAACTTTTTGTTTGATTGCAGTTTAATTTTTTAACGTGATGAGGTGTAATTATGTACCGCCCGTGTTGTCTACGTGAAACATCTTTTAATCATTCGTCTGAAAATCCGCAGCAGTAGCAGACGTTCGTTGATGCATTAATAGAACTGCAGTCTTAGCGAATCTCTTTTGCCTCGTCGGGCTGCGGCTAGGTTATATACAGAAGAAATCAAAAGGGAAAGAGAGATGTTATACGTATGCGAGGCTCAGTATTATGCGTGTCTATGCATACACACATCAGGCAAAGTGAAACAGCCGCTATGCGCCTTAACCCTAAAAAGACATAGAACTGCAAGGATCTAACAATCTGCGGGCTCGAAGCTTTCTCCTATACACATTTACAACACATATAAAACACATAGGTATGAGCTTTAACGTTGTGTCTATGTGTGTGTGTGTATATACTTTTCACACTGTGCACGTAATCTCGCGAGACTCGCAGTCGTTAACGAGGATCCTACGCCACTGCTGCTAGCTGCTAGCTGCAGCCAACGCCGCATACCACGGCGGTTCTTTCCAGTCGAAAAGCCTGGGAAACCACCAGCGGCGTTGTTCTAGTTTACACACACCCTTATCTTTACCTCTTTTCTCTCTCTCTCTCCTTCTTCTTCACATTCTTTTTTTCTATTATACATTCTGTCCACGTCTTTTATCTTGATTTTAACTAATACCTCAGCTCTTACCCCATAGAGGCGAGTCTATTGACAAAGCGCGCGACAGCTCGTAAATTCGCTGCGCACGCGGCATGTTTATTTTGTATATAAAAAAAACTCGTCGATAGACGTGTCGTGTGGCTTGATCGCCCGTCTAATCGCTCTTTCACTTTTTCTCTCTCTATCTTCGCGTTGTAGTACCGCGACTTTATAACGGATCGCTGCTGTTAATGCCGCTAATTGGTACGACAGGAGACAACGCATCGGGACACGCTCACGCGTACGATATATAATACTACTATAAGAAGATAAAAGCCAGCTGACATTGTAATGTATATCGCGCGACTTTGCAGCTCCTCCTCCTCTGTGCATGTATATATAGAGACTGAGAGAGAGAGAGACTTGGTGGCGTGGAGCAGCGTACGAATGAATAACGAGCATTTCGCAAGTTTCATTAGGAAAAAGCAGTGGCAGTGCCCCAGTGAGCCATGCGCACACTACACTGCACTACTACTGCTGCTGCTGCTGCTGCTGCTGCTGCTGCTGCTGCTGCTGCTGCTGCTGCAGTGACGTCTTTAAAAAAAAAGAAAGAAAGAAAAAAAGACGATAGATAAAAGCGAGAAAAGCAAAGTGCAATTACTCCAGAGTGTCAAAGACATACTCACACGAACACATACATGCACCACGTACACACGTACACTCATACACTCGCTTATAGACCGCGAAAGGGAATAATGAAAGCTTTCCAAGAGTGATCGGCTGTGTGCAGCGTGCGGCTATCGTATAACGTTCTTTTTTCCTTCTCAACTCCCTCTCTCTCTGACTCTCGCGACTTGTTTTTCTTAGGTCACTTATTTCTTTCGCTCGATCGTTGACGTTTCACCCATCGCCTTCTTCTCCCCCTTCCGCTTCGGCTCGACTTAATTGCTTTTTAAATTAACCTGCACCGCGGCGACGGTGGTAGCGGCGAAGACGAGGCACATATATATATTGGACTATAACGTATAGATGCTCTATATACGCGCTATACAACAAACATATCGCATTAACATATCAAACGGGTCTTTGTTTCGAAACTAACTTGAAGCTGCTGCTGCTGCTGAGAACTTGGAGGAGCTCATTGAAAGCCGCACGCACGCGAGCGCGAACAATAATTTTCTTTTTCGCCAATTGCCGCGTGCAGCAGCTGCCTCACGCGTAATATATATAATATAGGCTAGTGTGCGTGCGGTGCGGCGCGGAACACAAGGTGTTGCTCCCTACAGGCACCAGCAGCAGACGGTACTAAATTTCTCAAACAATCTAGCGTACGTATATAGCGGTACAAACACGCGTACTCATACGTACACAATCGTAGAATCCTGACGTCTCCCTCATTTCCGCTCAACACATGCGCGCCAGCACATACATACACACAGAGACTGGCACCAAGACAGGCATCAGACTGTGTGAGCGCGTAGCAAAGAGAGGAGAGAGAGAGAAGCTTGTGGTTTATAGGATTTCGCGAGTTCTCGCGTATACAGCAGACTCGGCAGCTACGCTCGCTAGAACTAAATTAACCCCCGCGCGCGCAGTTTCCCCATGCTTCGCTTTTCGCGCGTGGTGTACACAGGCATTGCACACGCTCCCACACACACACATTCACACAAAATATATACACACTCAAGAAATGGCGTATCCTCGAGACGACTAGGACGACGACTAGGACGACGACAACGACAACTACGTACGGCAGTGTGCTCACATGAAGCGTCGCGCCGCAGCTAGCAGATATCTCGAGCTCTAGTCTCGCGCGAGATGGAAGAAGTTGCTGCTGCTGCTGCTGCGGAGTATAGAGGGTGAAGACTAGCTGCAGACTAGCTCTTAGCTAGGCACGAAGCGCAATCATGTGATCTATATGTGCTATATGTACACATAAGCTTGCACGCAATGGAATGCGGTCTCGGTTACGCATCTACGCCCGTCGAATACATATGCAGAGGTTTGGAAGCATGCTGCACACTTCAAAGCTCTCAATTTATATCTATACGTATTTCATTCATAGCCTTTTTCCAGCATTTTTGCCCTAGCGGCGGCAGCAGCATCTCCAATCGAATCGCAAGGAAATATGTTTATTTGATACTCCTAGTGCTAAGATGCTCCGTGCACAGTTCGATGTTCCGTCTTATCTCGTCGTCTTCGAGCTTGCGTGTAAAGGATCCTCGGATTGCTGCTGGCGGCGTGCACAAGCTCGAAGAGTATACCACCGCGACGATAGTACGACGTTGAGCCTCTCTACCTCGTCGTGCTTTTGTGTATGTGCAACGGTTACGCGTACTTATATACGCAAGAGCTTGCAAGAGAGAGACAGAGCCAGAGCTTCGTTTCTTGTCGCGTCCAAAGGAACGATGAAAGCGCAACTGCTCTTCGCGTTTGAGCCAAATGAGATTAGTTCGCGTGCATCAAAACGACTTTCGCCTAGTCTACTCTATACTGCTCGAATTTCTCGGAGTCACATTAACTTTCCTATTTGATATAGAAAACGTAATCTCGAGGCTAATGTTATCTGAAACCTCTGGGCTGTATATGCTGCACGCACATACATACACACACCGACTGGAAGCCAGTTTCTTTGTGCGGATCAACTATTTGCGTATCGCGTTTTCGAGCTGATTATCCTATCTCGTCATTAAGAGCACGGAACGCGTTCCGTTTTATTTCCGCAATAGCGCGCGCGATAAAGGATCCATTTATTTTCTTTTGATCGCGCAAATGGTACTGTGAAAACTTGCGGGGCCCTACACTCTTTCTCTGAGATTTTCAATTTTGTTTTACCTCAATTTGAATGTATTTACGTTCAAAAGATATTTTTCATTCATTTTTTTATATTATTCCGCTTTAATATTTTTTGTTTTTGTATAATGTTACGTAGACGGAAATCCTTCTTGGTAAAAATGCTCAACATTAACAATGACCGCATAACAAAAAATTATCTTTTTAAACGTTTAAAATAAATTACCGTTTATTCGTTTGTTATTGTCGATTTTTCTCTTAAAATCACGTTTCAATACTTAAACGCATTAGAAATGACCTGAAAATAACAATTTAATCGGTCCAAAAAATGTAGGTCAATTTTCAACCACTTTAAATACGGTAAAAAAAAATTTGGCGAGTACCAATACCGGTAAATCTGTAAAATATTTCCTCTCTGTCTACAATGCGAATTCCATACGAAATTAACCGAGCCCTTCAGTGATTCGTAGAATTATTTTTCCCCGCGAAAAAAAATTAACAAATCGATGATAAAATTTTACAAATGTGCGAGCAAACGAGCTGTATCGCAAATCATGCGTAACTGCAGCGTGCGGGAGAAGATAATAAAATTTCAGTGTGTACGCGCCAATGACCGTTTACAGTTTATACAACGATTATTCATACGCACATAATGTAATGCAAATAGCCGTTATTACTCATTATTCGTGCGATCGAAGGGAGAGCGACGCACACGAGAGAGCTTGAGTGTGCGAAGGTATGTATATAATTGTACATATACGTGGGCTGTGCGATACGAACTCATGTGTTAGCGCACGTGTGTTTGTATGTGTACAGGCGTACAACACATGTTGATTGTTTCGATAAAAAGCAAACATTGAAGAACCAATCAAAGCCTCAAATGTGCGCGAGAGGGTGAGAGAGAGAGAGAGAGAGATAGAGAAAGAGAACTCGGCAGGCTCGATTGTACCGACGATGTTGAGAGCCATAACGTTTCGAGTCCATGAATGCCTCGAAACTGGGTTTACAACAGAATTATACATATTTAAACTTTAATTTTTATAATAAAAGCTCAAGTAGTTTGTGTAATTTACACTATAATTGTTTGCTTTATTCCAACATTTTTTTGTGCCATATGGTCCATCCAATGGTTTTAAACGCCACATTGCAAATATACGCATCTTGAAATTTATTTCAACTAGAATTGTTTTGCTTTTTTAACAAAAAATACAGCCTATTAGTCGATGATAATACCACACGAGCCGTACCGCAAGCTCGCGCGTCCACAGATTCAATACAAAATCGCAAACGAGTCTCTCTCGCAGCCCTCTGAGCTTACGCGTACAATATGCATATAGAGTATAAGGGAATTGTGTGTTGCAGCAATATATTGATTTGCTGTATTCGACGATGAGCTTCTCTCTTTGGCCTACATTCATATACAACAATATTCAAAGGCTATTAGCTGCTGTGAGCTTGCGCTCAAGTCCAAAACGAATGAAAAAAAATAATAAAAGTAAAGCTTTTTTTCTGCGCTTAATCGCGCGTCAATTGGGGAGGTAGGAGGAATGAGTCGATTAATTTATATGTTTTTAAGCGCGCGAGACACGTTCGGTACACATGTATATACTGCAATACGTAGAGCGCTCGAGTAAAGTTTACTGTCAGATAAAACCAGACAGGCAAATAGATACGCCTGACTCTCTACTGCAGCAGTAGCGCGCCGTTGCCAGCATTTAAAACTCGCGAGCAAGCGTAATTGTCCTCTCTCTCTCTCTTTCTCTCTCTCTCTCTACAGCTCTTTCTCTCTCTCTCTCTCGCTCTCTTGTTGCTCGCAAGATCGTTTCTTTACGGTCCGATTCCCTTTGTAAACGTTTCTGTACGCATTTGCTCTTTTTTTGCCTTTTTTCTTTAGCTCGTTTAGCAGCCACTACTGCGTATTTCTTTTTTTTATTTGCGTCGGGCATCCGTTTCGAAATAGCACGATGACTTTGGCTGCGCGCACATGCATACGGCTGCACTCCAGTTGAGCTGGCGGCGCTGTCTCGTGCTAATGCTTCGTATTTACACAGAGATTTTCCCGCGTGAATTGACGAATCGTTGCCCTGCTTTTTTTTATTTGCTGCTTGCCCTTTTTTTGCCATCGTCGTTTCGCATTTAGCTTTTTGCGTGCAGCTCCATAATATATAGATATATATATGTATATCGAGCTTGCACGAGCGAGTCTATGCGAACTTAGCTGCAATCGCAGGCGTAACTCAAGTCACACCGAGACTAAAATAAATAGTTTATAAGGTGTCTAGCGTATTACAAGAGCAGTGTTTGTACGCGCTTACGCGGACACGCGCGGTGTCAGTAGTGCAACAGCGCAGCAGTAGCAGCAACGAAGCACAGAGCCCGACGGAGTGAGATTAGAAGTTAGCAGCTTGACGCGCGCGCTCGCGAGCTCCACACGTTCAATGAAGTTGTTTGAGTCGGCTAAACATAAACACGCACGTCGAGCAGCTCTGCTGTTGCTGCACCTACTATAGACACGGCGAGTGCAGAAGTCGCGCCAAGTTCCGCGCTTACTCTGCCACGTACGAGTTAATGAGAAGTGAGCAAAGTAGTACACGAAAGCGGGGGAGTGCGGTGAAGAGGAAGCCACGAGGCTCGATCTCCCTGCATGATGCGCTTATTCGCGTATGCCTTCAAGGCATGCCATTCGTTTGTTTTGGATTTATAAGCTTTTCGTGCGACAGCCCTGATTGTGCGATATATAATGTGCCGTGTAGCGTCAAGCCAGCGATATCGCTTACCAGAGTAATTGATACGTTCCATTTGTACGCTTGGTATATTGTACGCGACCACATTGTGCGTTCACGAAGTGCGACTCCAATTTCCCGCGGCAAAGAAACGTTCCGAGTGAGTCCCTAAATGTCACAGACGAGATCGTCCAAAAGCGATAAGCGAGAAAGAGAGAGAGAGAGAGAGAGAGAGAGAAAGAGAGAGCACGCGAATGAATGTATACATTTAAAACGATGGAGCAAAAAAAGTCCGTGTTGATATTGCGCAGAGGCGAGAGAGCGGGGTGCGCGTTGTAGCCGAGTAAAAAAGATGAGTGCGCGCATTGAATAGGGCGCCGCGCAAGCGAGACGAGAGGCGAGTTGGCTGACGGCAGCAGCAGCAGCGACGCTAGACGTCTTTTGCATCGAGAAAAGAGTACATAATGCAGCTCTCCGAGCAACTCGTCTATATATACCGTGTTTACATATATATAGCATAGTTATAGGGCATGAAGCATGCGCTGCGCGGCGCACCTTGCAAAGAGACCAGCAGCTCGGTGCAGCTACAGCATAATAGTGCGAGGGAAGTAGGGGGGGGGGGGGGGTTGTTTTGTGAACGCGAGAAATTGCAAATCAAATATTCAGTACTGCTTACACACGAGGCGCGCGGACAGCTTTCTCTCCTTTCGACGCGCGCCCAGCAGCATGCACTGCAGCTGTGTGTAGCAGCAACCAGCCCTGTGTATAATAGCCGCTCAATGGACCGAAAGGGAAAGTCCAAGAGAGAATATATATGCGCGGCATAAGCATAGAGCAGCGACGGCTGCGGCATCGGTGGCTGAAGCAGTGAGAAGAGGGTGGTGAAGGCGAGTAGTTTGCGTGTTACGAAAGACACTATACGGTATACGATGGTACCGACAGAGCGCAACGAGTCGCTTGTTGCATTTTTAATAGCTTCTTGGCGGACTCTTCATTTCATATTCACATACATATGATGTATACAGTTAGAATAAGATGTTTGCCATGATCATACGCGCATATAATACGTATGTTATGTAAGTGCGTACGTGAGTTGTGGGTGCAAGAGAGAGACAGTGGACGTCCGATAAGGCGACCCTTCACGATCTTTCGCAAGGATATGACGCGCGCATATTGTTCTAGTTTATACGTATAAGCTTACGTATACGCTCGAGCTTGATTCATTTTTTATTCCATAATACAGCCAGGGGATAGATCGTCGTCGTCGCCGTCGTCGTCAATGTGTCGCACTGCGGTTTTCTCTCCTTCCAGTTCAATTTTCGCGTTTACGTGCGCTGTGCTGTAAACGTACATATACGCGTGCATGGTCGACTCGAGATAGGCAGATTTTAAAATCGTTAACACTTTTATGCGTCGCACATTTTATACAACATTTATGTATAGCGCATATGACTTTAAACTTCACGCGTCTTTTGATTCGATCCTTTCCTTCCTGTATACTTAAGCGTAAGCCGATTAGCCGAGCGAGTCACGGATCGTCACTAAAATGTTCATTTGGACAAGTGCATTTTATGCACCTCTGTGTGTACCTGTGTAACACTTGTATAATGTATATGTAACAGCAGCCGGGTATATATCGTATGCGTTTAGATACGATAGTTGTTCTACGTATACATATACGCACCAAGTCATTTGCCGTAACACACTATGTCAGATTATATACAGATTACACGATATGCTCGCGTTCGTACCTATATACACGCATATAATACTAGTCTCTGCGCGTTGTGTGCTATCTGCGCCCTCGTATTTGTGTATGGGTACGCGTGCATGTGAACCGCTCGACTGCTTATTACACTCGTACGGCGATATGCATACATGTATAGGCGTGTACTATTCGTATATATGTAGGCCATATTATATATACATGCGCGGAGGCTCATAGCACGCCGACACTATCTAAATATTGAATTATCCGCTAATTGAAGCTTGGTATATACTAAGGTATAGCCGTGCGCGCACTGACACTGCCTGCACACGCACACTACTACCATCACTATACGCAAACCTGGCGCAGCAAGCCGCAGCGTACTAACCCCCGCCCATGCGATGCACACGTGTATGCGCGTGTACATTCTCAGGATGCATGAATACATGCAATATTGGGCACAATTAATTACTATCGGTATTTATTGATTCTTCTCTGCTTCTATTGCTCTCTCTATCTCTCTTCTACTTCGATCGTATATAATTGCTAATTTATCGCGATGGGCCGCGTAACTCGATCGAATTGACGCAAATATATTTGAATATTCGTTATATATGTATGTACATGCGCGGCAGCGGATGCCGAAGTTTGAGTTTATAGACGATGCACCGAAGCTGTAGATGGAATTCGCATATACATATTATGATGTATAATACACGAATTGCGAAGAGAACGAGGTACGATCGTTACGGCTGCAACATGTGGAATATGCGCATTCGATTTGTACAATAAAAAAAAATTCCGCATTAAAATTGAATTCGTATACATTTTTCTTTATTATTATTACGGCCTCGTCGAATAACGGTACGGAACGATGCGCAAAAGATGATATTGCCAGGGATTAAATTGGAGAGAGCCTCGCGATCGCCTCGCTTCCCACTGCCCCCGCCTCGCTCGCCAAAGCCGCGCGCCGAACGAGAGGAGAGCTCGAGAGTTGCCGACAATCAATAAACATGATTAAATTGGATTACGAAGTGCGAGAGATGCATCTATTTATGACAATCGTGTATTATTACCGATACATGTATATATGCAGCAGTGGCGTTATAACAGTTCACCTACGTAGAGGTATACCTACTCATTGAACGCGACTGAAGCCAATAATGTTGAGATATGAGTATTTCCGTGTCATCGAATCGTTTACAATTCGCTACGTACGAAGCACGTTTATATATTAACGCGCGTAATTCATCTATGTATCGACATTTCGTAGCAGTTTTGTGCGCAGCAACGAAAATAAATATAGCCGCATGCACGAGTGTATATATAAATGCACCGAATAAACTCCTTTTGCTGCAAGCTATATATCTTTTTTGCCAAAACCAATCTCGACGGACGGATCATTGAGTACACCCTTCGCCCGAGCTCTGAAAACAAAAGAGCTCGGCTTACAAGAGAGAGCGAGCGAGATACAGAAAGCCAAGTTCTTTGAGAAACTGTCGGACAAGTACATCAAGATTTCTCTGTTTGAAGTTGGCGTGTAGTTTGTTGTTGTTGTTGTTGTTGTTACTAGTGCTATTGCCCGATGTTACACCGCTATCTTTATCCTTTTGCCTCAAACGTGATACAAATTTCTCTTGCGAAACTGAAATTAGTACATGCCTTGAGTACCGATCCCAATCTGCGCGAAATAATTGATGCATTTAGGAAAATTGAACGCGCGGACATTTTTAATTGAGCACATTGACTGAATTAAAAATGAGAGCCAGTGCGGTGACAACTTTAATTACGAAATACCAATTAAAGTAGAACGTACATAATCGTTTGCATCTCTAGAGGAAATTTTTCTCTTGATTCACGACACGCGATGCATAAATTTAATATAATTTTAATCATGCTTGCATCGGTCTTATCGCACTCGTAGTCGAGCAATAATTGAAAAAAAATAAATTCATCGAGCGAAGGTCGCGAGATACGCGACAAATACAAAAGAATACGATACAAGATCTGATGCGATTGTTATCGCAGATGGCGAGGCAAACCGCACGAGTGTCGTAGAGATTTGCACTTGTGTATTTTAATCGCCGAATTTATGGTGAAAATCTCGCGCTCTTGTGTGCGAAGAGAAATGCGAATATATGTATTAACAAATTCAATCGCTCGTGCGCGAGAGTCACGAGCGTGAAAACAATGAAATTTCGATAATTTGTCGTATATGATTCTTGTCCAGTGGCTCGATTGTGTCTACGGATGCGCACTTCCAGAAAAAAGAATGATTATCTTTATGATGCAAGCTAAATTAAAGCGAATGTTTACAATCAACTGTAGTTTTGGTAGAAATACTTAAAATTTCATTGCGCTAAGTTTTTCGTCAAAAGGGTTGGGATTTTGTAAAAGGGACATTAGAACTAGACCTATACTAGCTAGCAGTAACATTATTTTTTTTATATCTTATGATCAAGTGATGATAAGTTTAGCCACGAATTTCTCAAAACTGGCTTATACCTTTATTTTAACTTTGCTACTTGAAGATTTACAGATGAAGGTACTCGCCATCTGTCGTTGGAGCCATAAAATGATATTATCATATTCAAAGTGGTTGGAAACAAGTCTAAGTTTTTCGATACAAGTCAACTGTATTTTTAAGTCATTTAAAATACCCTCAATATTATAACTAACATAATTGGGTCAAAAAACCTGACACAAATAAGTTAATAAATATTAGTGTATTTTCATTAAGACATCATAAGTGTTCAGTATTCCTACTAACGATAACAATGTTGAAGAATCCAATTCTCAAATAAAATATAATCCAAAATTTAATTCGAGACAAGTAAAAAAACATAGCAGCGCATAGCTCAAACCGACGCTGTATAGACCCTTATACTACCACAGTTGCGCTCGCTCGGACGGGCGGACTGACGAACAGACGCTCGTTTTTCACGGGTTTACCCCTCATGCCAAACGCCGATAAAGATGTTTCACATCAAAAACTATATAAACAAGTATCGCAAATATATCTATTAACAGCTTCACATACGTATAATACCAATCGTTCGGTATTAATCGAGCTCAGGTAAAACGACTTCGTCAGTCCAGAGTTGCAATTAACCCAAGTTTTCAACAATATTTCATCTAAATCATATTCGAATGACATTTTACCAGACAAGTACGGGAAGGGGACTAGTAAACGTAGGCGTCGAAGCTGGCTGTTAGTATGCATACGCTGTACTACCGAACTGCTGCTGCTGCTGTGCGGCACAGTATTGTATAAATATATATACGTACATCCAGCTCACAAGCCCGCAGCCTCTGGATATACACATGCAAGCACAACTCCGGAGCTCATCCACACCGCAATGTGTGCATATGTATGGTATATACACACAGTGCTAGCTCTGAGACTTAGCGCGCGCGCGGAGGAGTAAGCGTGTGACGCCGTCTCTTTCCCTATATACTATATACTATACCATGCTATATATATACATATATATATATATATATAAAGTGTAAACACAACACGCCAAGGCAGCAGTACTCTGCATATACATATCTGTAGCTTGCGCGTGCAGAACATGTACCCTACAGACTCTAAGGCCCTTAGTATCCGCTTCTCAAGTTAGTTTACGTTCTCGCGCGCTTCTCTCTCTCTCTCTCTCTCTCTCTCTCTCTCTCTCACTCGCTAGCTTTTGCTCTACTGCGTGCACAGTGTGCAGCGAAACGACGAATGCTGAAACGGCTAGGACGACGACGACACACGTCCGCTCGCCGCGCACCTCTCTGGTAATTATTCTTGTTGCCGAGGGTCAAATCCATGGAGTTTACACTGGCACTGTTACCTGGTATGTATACGCGCCGGTATGCTTCAGCAAACGACTAAGCTCCAAGACATTCTATCATATCGTATAATACTATACACCATCGTGTCTTTCGCGCGCACTCGTATACGCGAGCTCAGACGATAATGTTCCCTTTCAAAGCGGCGAGTTTAAAGGGAGAGAGACAAAACTGCTGTGTTGCCTGTCGAAAAGCCAAATGTCAGGCACAAAGAAAAAGAAAAATCAGGAAACTTGGATTTATATCATACAGAGAAAACATTTGTTTGTGCAAACATCAAAGTGAAAATTATTTTTAACTCAGGAATCGAAATTACTGAAATTTTCTACATACTTGTATGGTGAATTAGATGACTATGTGCGAGTATATAACAATGACTGTCGAGGGTGTAACGCGAGCACCACAAAATGCATGTATACGCGTCATTTCTCGGCCGAGTTTTGTGCGTGTGCAATGCTTTGCCTGCGCACGGCCTGTAATAATAGGAGCTTGCAAGGAGAAGTGCTCCGTTATACGTACCAGCAATCTCCGTTGCTGCTGCTGCTGGCGAAAGTTTCGCGCGAGATTTTGAATTATACCGAGCGGAAAACATTGCTACTACACGCAAGACAATGCAGCCCCTTTTCTCTCTCTCGTCCTCGCTTGGGGATTTTATGCTAATTAATTGTCCTGATAAATGCGGTTTTGAGTTATGTGCCACCGACGAGAGAGAGAAAGAGATATAGAGCTAAGCTTATGCGAGTATTATACACAATGAGTGAACATCAGACCGTCCTGCCGCCAGAGAAATTACCGTTATCCGGATGTACGCGCGCACCGGTACAAGCTTGTAAAAAGGACCTTAAAGAAATTGCAATTATACATTACAGCTGTTCGGGATTTGCTTTACTTAAGTTGAAAAACCTCTGTAAGTGAGTATTGACTTTTTATTAAAACATATCTAATATCTGGCAGTTTGAGACATCCAAAATCAAAGATGAAAAGATTGGGGCTAGTTCCAAGATAAAATCAAGGGAAAT
The DNA here is from genome assembly GCA_034770305.1 of Trichogramma dendrolimi. NCBI lineage: Eukaryota > Metazoa > Arthropoda > Insecta > Hymenoptera > Trichogrammatidae > Trichogramma > Trichogramma dendrolimi. The sequence continues at coordinate 1,352,009 of JAPMIB010000007.1, read as the reverse complement.
GCTAAAAATAAATTATGATTCGATAACCTAAAAATGTGCATTAAAAATTCTGTAAAATATATTATCATTAATTGGCTTGTTTTTAATGACTTTCAACACATTTCATATGAAAATTTGATTGTTTCAAAAAAATTTTCACCAGTTTTCAACCATTATAACTTTAATACGATAAAATATCTACCACTAGATGGCGAGTACCAATATCTGTAAATCTGCAAGTAGAAAAGTAAATGTGAACATACATAAGTCAAACCACAAAGATTATGTGACAATTGCGGGAAGAAATTTGGACAAAAAGGGCATTTGCTCAGATACCAAGAAAGAGTTCTGGGAGGTTGCAAAGATGAAGCATGCGAAGAGTGCGAACAGAAATTTAGACAATTGCAGCAATAGCTCTCACACCAAAAACCAGTCCACGATAATTGCAAAGATAAAGCATGCGACAAATGCAAGAAGAAATGATGATTGATAATTGTAAACATGTATAGGTACTTATACATGTTTTTTTTTAATTTCTATAAAAAATTGTGCTGAAATGATTGTGTATTACCTGAACCTCGGGCGTCATTACACATATCATTACGTATCATTACACCTTCTTACTCTGTTGTTGTAGTGTTTTCAGATTATGCGTAGTACTAATTATTACTCTTTGTTTCTTTTTTGACTATTTACTGGATTTTTTATAAACCTCAAGTAAAAATAATGTGACCTTGAATTAATCAAACATGCACTAGTAAAAGATTTTAATAAATTTGCTGAGCAAAAAAAGTTCTAGAAAAAAATGTGCTGGGAATTATTCTCAGAACCCGTTTGAATTTTCCGTGAATTTTTGGAGTGATTTGTCGATTTTTGAAAAAATGGTGAAAATTGTCGAAATCATTTCGTGACTTTCAAGTATTCCGGAGTCAAATTTATAAAAGTGATGTTAAATTTCGTAATTAAAAATATTTTACAATAAAGTATACATTCCATTGACCAAATTTGTATGCGTTAGACGCCTGAGGGTATCTTCTTTCCACGTTAAAAGTTGAGTTAAACGAGTTTTTGTTCTCGAAAGTTTATGGTTTTTTTTACAAAATTGTTAATAAATAAATTATAAAGTGTTCCAACTCTTTTTGTCTAATCAATATAAGAATTTACTTCGAGTTCATGGATGATTGCAAGCTGAATCAAATAGTGTATCGCTTACGAAGAAGCGCGTATGAAAAAATGTCGATTCCAACTACAAAAGAAGCCATCCCAAACATGTTTATAATACCTACTCCATATATTGCTTACAGGTCTCGGGCTTTCGATACCAATATTTTTGTCATGTGCCCTTTTTAGTCTCTTTCCATTTTTTTTCTGTTTTGGCAATAAAGTCTATGAAACTGATGGGGAAGTAAAAATCAATCTTTCAAATTCTATCGGGATCCAATCGGAAAATCAATAAAATTTTTGCGCGCAAGATTACTAAAAGCAGTGCGTCACACACGCACGCGGGAAAACCAATACGCATCCACTGTATGTAATAAAATTGACTTGGTTAAAGAATTTTTTTCCGACGCTGCACTACTTGCTGCACTCCAGCTGCCTTCGAAGTTTTTTCATTAAAAAAAAAAACGTATCATTCACGTGTCACGGCACATACGAATTCGCTATTTTTAAAGGCCGTTTGTTTCCCGTCCCGCGCTCACGACCGTTGCGCGCTACGTATGGAAAAAAGTCTTTGCTCGAGCTTGCTAATCTGTCGAATACAGTAGATATGCACGTGTGCATGTCTGAACGACGCAGAGGCTCCGGAGAGAGTCGAAAAACGTGCCGCAGCGTTGATGCACTGGGCACGAAACGTCGACGTAATACGGACACTTGGAGCTGGTCAAGCACGCCGATGACAGAAGGCTGAATCTGCGCAAAAGCACATATCCAATATAATACTGTCGTGTAAGGATCATTGCAGAGATCGTCCACCAGCCTTCGCTTGCACACACGTGCAGCGGTATATGCGGACGTGAACGTGTGGATAGATACCTGCTGCAGACTGCAACAGCAGAAGCAGCGGATCCGTTAGATATCACGCGCGAGCGCAACGTGTGTCTGAGCTTTCCAGCTGGATAATTTAATCAGCAGAGAGAGAAGAGAGAGTGGAAGCTAGAAAAGGGACTGGAAGAAATCATCTTATTGAGGTGTATGTGAAATTTTGCAAGACGATGCAATAGTATACTGTAGAAATGCGGGCCACCTGTGTTCGCCCAATCGAATTGGACTTTACGGAACGACTCAAAGCTCGAGCTCGGAGAAATAACTTCTTAAGTAAGCTCATTTCCTTTGCTTGGCTTGTTACATTAAACGACGACTGCGAGCTCTCGCGAGCAGTAATGAAATTTTATTTTATTTATTGCCGCGCGCGATACGAGACTTGAGCATCGAACTCGGGGCGCACTGCTGCTACGCTAATAATTCCTTCGATGCGTCTCATGCACCGGTGCTCATCGTTCGTAAACACGCGCGCTGTGCAGTGCATCACTGCCGCAAGGGCTGCTGCTGCTGCTGCTCAAAGGCAGGCCATGCGCGTGAATACACATCACCGCTCGTGTGTCGTGCAATCATGCGCTAGTCTATAGCTGGTTATTTTTAATAATATATATATTCTCTATAACGACATCGACGAAGAAATCAAATCAAGAGCAAAAAATTACCAAGTGCAAACGATTCACACTCAATTCATCAGGTACGCAAGATGTCTCTTTAAATGATTGAATAAATTAAAAATGCCGCTCAGCAATAATACTATACGACTGCCCGAGAACGAGCTTGCGGTGAGAGACTTTTACGAGCTCTCGAGTCTCTCTCTTTCTCTCTCGCCAGCTCCTCTTTACGCGCAAAGGCGCGCAGCCTCTCGTTTACAATCCTACGACAGTCATTCGGTAGATGCTCTAGAAGCTCCGCAATATAACGAGTAACTGCCTCCTGTTTCTCGCGCGCGCGACTCCCTGCGTGCGGCTTTCAATGATGCTACAGCACCGCGCCACAAAGCAGAAAGCAAAGCTCCGAGAAAAGGGAGAAGAAGCGTAATCACGCGCACGCATCTCTCGCACAGCTCGTTCGTTCGGCCAAACACGCGCACGCAAAAGTTTTTTTTCAAGGAAAAAACATTGCGGCCCCACTGCGGTGCTCGTTTGTCTTTTATCACCTCGCGAAATCGATCTCCGAGCTCGCGAAAATAGCTCTTATAGTCGCAGAGAGTGCAGCATCCGTATAGACATATCTTTCATATAGTATACCGAAAATGGCATTGTTTTATTTTTGCTTCACAGCGTACTTGGACTGAAAATACAACAATACGGTCATAATTGAGACTTGATTTTCTTTTATGCGCGTAGATTTGATTATAGTTCTTATCTAAAAGATGGACTTTCTTCCATAAAAATATCGTTTAAATTTGAAAATGAGTCGATGCTAGTCCATCTCCAACGACTTTATCAACTATATAAAAGATTTAATTATAGCTTTCAATTTCTTTAAACGTGATCGAACTAGCAAATCAAGGATAATTTATCAAGTTAAATTTCATAAAAGCTGTCAATATCAATTGCTGCAGTTGCCGCGTCGATGCACGGCTGCTACATATACAACACACATACTGTCCGATTCAAATGACTACCGAGAGCCGTATACATAGCTGTGCGCCCGTAAAAATATGATGAACGGCATTCGATGAGCATCAGGCGCAAGGGGACAGAAAAGTCAAGATTATAAGCTATATTCGCTAGTGTGGAAATGGGCGATAAATCTTCGTCGCTCGGGAAAACGGTGATCGAGACTTTCTATCGCACGTCATCGTCGTCGTCGTCGACGCGGCAGTAGTCGCAAAACGGCGTCAGATAAAATTGCGAGATGTAAAGGGATGCGCGCCTCGCTCCCGGAGTGATGCTGCACGTGGGTGGCATCGAATAGCAACCAGAGACTGGCAAACGGAATAAAGATCGGATAAAACAATTGCTTTTTGATTGATTCCGACTCGATCGCTCGTCTTTTCTTTTTCTTTGACGACGAGATTCACGCGCAGTCTCTCCCTCGAGTTCCCGCTTCGAGTCACACGAGAGCAGCAGCAGCACAGCTCTCTGCAGGCTTTATTTGATCCACTTGCAGCCCCAGATATACCGAGAACGCGAAGAGATATAGTTTCGCATCGTCGATGGCGACGACGAGCGAAAAGGAAAATTAAACGATCTCTGAGCCGTGGCTGAATGATTTTAATAAAAAGAATTATACGTGACAATGGGCGAACGATTGAGCCAATCATCACCAGGACCATCATTTTCCCAATTGATTCAGCTTGCTACGTATTCATTCGATTCTTCCATCGCGATCGAAATACATCGTAGCACGGCAATAATGAAACTCGATATAGAAATTGACTCTTACATTTGCTCACAGAAAAATGGTTTCTTCTCCAGACTACCGCTCGGTTTGGTCTGGCGTTACACACTAACGAAAAAAACAGTATATGAAACGACGCTTGCTCTACGGATAATCATCCTTTGGGAGCAACACGCGCCCCCGACGAGATTAAGTTGGCGCGGGAATTTTTAGGCTGAAGTTGAAAATGGACTAGACTCAGCAGAAGAAGAAGCTCGATGGATTCTCTAATAAATGTACCGTAAAATGCGAGCGCAAAAATGATGTTATATCCTATATCCAGAAACGAAACGATTTTTTTCCCCAACCAAGCTGCGCTCGCGCTTTCTTATCTCGCGTCGACGCGGTCGATGAAGCGATTTCCACTGCGCCTCATTTCTTCGGGACGGACATATTTTTTGGGTTATATGACACTGTGGCCCTTACTCGCCTCGGAGCGAGAAACTTTCGTACTCAAAAACTAATTGAAGATTTCTAGCTGCTATAGAAGCCAGAATTTGTTCCAGAATGTTGACGAGGGCTGAGTGATTAATTAAACCATAAATTTTTTTGTGTAATTTTATTATAAAATATATTAATGCATATAACATTTACATAGTTATGTCGAATATTTTTATATAATATCGTATATACAAAATTGCGCATGATTCCGAGCTTAGTGGCTCGTTTTTTACGTGTATAAAAAAATTAATCAACTCATTTTCATTTACAGTACTTCATAACAATTTTTACCCGAAACTATCAGTACCTTACAATAATTGTAAATGTATTCATATATGTACACGTACATATATTTTCTAATAATATTTTCTTTTCTGTCATTTTGAAAATTCATCCTTCTAAGATATTATTTTTCTTTCCCTTTTTTCATATTTTTTAACATCATTTTAACATCATTAATATTTTCCACGCATAGATCGTGGTGACTTTCAATATAAGGGGTTTTTTCTGTCAGTGTCAAAGAATCTTGACGTAAAAATTTTCTCTAAGTTTTACATCAGACTATAAATAGTTTGAATAATAGCTCTATTTATTGTGTCGCTTCTCTTTTTTAATCATTGACAATAATCTGTAAAGTCTATGAAATCAATACGTGCTTATAAACAATGAATCTTTCCTATGACAAGATACTTTTTATATACCCAGATAAAAAGATCCGAACAAAAGTTTGATTTGATTCAAGTTATGGGTTCAATATAATATCACACTCAAAGTCTCGTATAAAATTTTTTGCCTCTAAAAATACAACTTGAACGAATGTCGACGACCATTTAAATTACAATCTTTATTATTTCTATAATAAATTTTGATTTCTGCTTGTACAACTCAAACGGAATAATTTTACAAGAAAAAATCCAACGACCTATTAAACAGTCAAAAACAAATGATGGAGGTAAAACTTACATACTTACAGTCCTAATTTTATAGCAATTTCAAAGTTTTATTTGCCATTACAGCTGCATTCAGGTCTTAACTTTTCTGAGAGAGCAAACACATCTCTCGCTGGGACGCTATTTCTTTTCCCCCGAATCATATGTATAAGACGTACATCAGTCGAACTTTTTTTATCATTACCCACCGATACATAACTATAGATATAGCAGTCGAAAGCTATCCCAGGAAATGTCTCTCCCGGAAAGAACTTCAATTTCATATAGCACATAGCTGAAATATTTTTTATCAGTCTTTTGAAAGAAGAAAATGATGTAGAAATATCGATTTTTTCGTCTCGGTCATTTATTACTTTTGACCTCGTTTACATTTATTTTCCTATTACAACTAAACTTTGGAAAAATCCAATCTGCCAGTAGCTATCTACTTTTGACTCAAAACCTTGTCAACTATTACAAGATTCCGTAAAGCTGCTGCAGTTGGCAAAAAAAATAAACTTTGGAAAGTTAAGAAAAAAAATTGTTCAAATTTGCGAAAAAATCTATTAAAACTGTGAGTTTGAGAGTTAGTGTTTACACGTTCATTTCTTTTCACGCGACATCAATGTACTTTAAACGCAATCGATATTACTTTTTTTGCAAAGAAACTTTGAATGACTAAAATATTGAAATATTTCACAATATTCCAAGATCTATGTCATCATGATTTTCAGAAACCGTAGCTGAAATTCAAAAGATGATCGTGTTTTTCCTCCCTCGTTCGAGAACTATCGTTTTAATTGGAAACACGTAATGAATACGTCAGTTTACATTCAATCCGTAATCTTACGTCAAAGTTTCAATCTGTGCGACGCACAACGCTCGATTTTGTTCCGCAAAGAAAGGGACACGGAGTCACACGACTGTGCGAGAGAAGTTTCGATGTTAACATTCTGAAACGATTAAAAACTTTGCAGTATTTTGATGTGCGTTGCACGTCAGAATTTAACTCGGTGTAAACTCGATCGATTCGGAGAATCTTGGCATATTGAACATTGTCGATTCTAATTCAACCGAGACAGCCATCACTATTCTAAACTTTTGCTTGATAGGCGTATATGCTTATCAAGTTTTATTATCGGTACGCGCCCATAGTCTCGAAAATGAAAATTGCAGCTTTTGTTAGAAACTGAGTAGTGTAACCCGTACCTCAAAGTTGTCGCTGTCAGTTGCATTAGTGGCGACTATTATGCTTCTTGACAAGTTTTCGTCTTTGCTTGTTGACGAAATAATAACTTTTTCAATAAAAAACAATCAACAATCTCCGTAATAACGTACATTGACTAACCATGTATAAATTGGCAGTGTAATATAATCATTCAAGTTTTCTTAAACCCCTTATTAATTGATAAATTCGTCGTTATCAATGTTTATGATTAGTACCTATGACTCATTTGTTCTTTTCTACTTATAACTCTGAGACATCGAAAAAACGATGCCTTTTTTCTTTATTTCACACCCTTTATAATAGATCTCGTTTGGCTTAAAAACTATTTTGATCAATTTTTAATTTATCGATGATCGATCAATCGATTATCGGGCTTACTCTAGTTCGTTCTTCGTGGAGCGATTAATCATCAGATTGTTTTTCCAATATCGCCTAAGCTAATATACCAAAATAATTATAGAACAACTAAAGCCATAAAGAAAAAGGTCAAAGCAAGGGTCGATTACAAAAATGAGAAACTTCACTTAAACTAAAGCTTAAATAAAAGTTGCATGAGACAAATATCCACATTCAAGGGATTGGCATGAAAAATATTTTTGCAAAAATCCGACGTCGATCTTTCTCGCTCGTTTGACGATTAATGAAAAGTATGCCCGACAGAATGCACACTGTGCGCACACATACGTATTGAGCCACTGTGTACGAGAGCAGCTTTACCCCAGGGGAATTATTAGCCGGCGGGCGAAGCGAAAATGCTATAAGTTCAAGCGGTCTGTCTTTAACACGGGTAGGCGACGCACACACACAGCGAGACATAATTTATTTTAATGGTCGAGGGCTTTCAGAAATAACTGCTAATTAATTGAAATATGCACGATATAAGGTAACACGATGTAACGCGACTCTTCTCTCTCTCTCTCTCTCTCTCTCTCTCTCTCTCTCTCTCTCTCTCTCTCTCTCTCTCTCTCTCTCTCTCTTTTTACCATATAATTTAGCGATTAAGAGCTTCTACGCGATAATAATAATTTTAACAGACACCCGCATTATTTTTCACTTACTCGTGGATACATGCGCTATGCATGATGGAGAGAGGGACTGGAAAATTAATTCAACGGATCACAAATATGACGTTTATAAAAGAGAAAGAGAGTACAAAATGCACGATAATTCAAGCTTTTAAAAAATGCAACTGGATAAGAGAGATAGCATTATTATGCGCACGCGTGCGAGTCGAAATTTTCATCAGCGAATTTTACTCTCTCTCTCTCTCTCTCTCTGCTTATTATTCAAATGAGAATCAGCGTGCGACAATTATCATTACCCCAGAGAGAGCTCGCTACTACACGCTGTTCGCAGTTCTACAGCAGCAAGAGTATAAAAAAAAGGAAGCCAACTCTGACAGCGCAGCGCACGATATCAGCTCGGAATCGTTGCCTCTATCCTTTTTGTACGTGCAAAAGCTTTCAGGCGTCACCCGGCACTAGCTGGTAGCTAGTAGCTAGCAGCAGCGCGAGCTAGTGTGGTACCAGCAGCGGCAGTAGTACTGGTACTAGTCGTCCTACTAGTCGATTTTTTTTTCTACTCCATCCGTCGAAAGAGAGACCGAAAGAACTCGCAATAGCACACACCCTCGCTCGCGCGTGTGTATGTTCGGACTAGCAGGATTTATTAAAATCCTACGTGACCACCGCACGGCTGCTCGAAAAGGACAAGAAAGAGAGGAATTGGCGCGCACGTAGAAAAAATCGTACGTACTATTGTATTAACCCGGAGCCAATGCGTATACCTATACGCCTTTGCGAGTTCTATATCTGTGGCTGTGCGATGTATACATGTATAATGCATGCATACATACATAGATCCGTCTACCGTTGCCGCTGCTCTATAGTATGACCGAACGACGGGCACTTTTCATAGATGAATTTATTTCTATTTTTTTCATTTTTTTTATTTCATTTTGTTTGTTTGTTCTTTCGTTCATTCTTTCCACCTTTAACTGGCCATCGGTTAGTGGCCAATGGTAGTATAACGCTATACGAAATTCTGAAGGGGCTGACTGCGGACGTGTCACGAGCCATTCGAAAATTTCATGCGAGTTGCCATTTCTTTATCTCGATAATTGATATGAAACATTTTTGTATTCTCTCTAAATTTTTTTCGAGCAAATCGAAGAAGAACGAAAAAAAAAGAATGAAGTTTCTTTCCCTGCAGTTATACGAATCGGTCGAAATTACCTATTAGTATATCGTGAATATTGGATATTTTGTTAGCTCTCTTTGCATATGGCAATCTAACGAAACCGAATTGAAAAGTTATTTTTCGTGAATACACGCGTTTGTAAGCGGAGGCGCCCGTACACTTGTACACATGTTTTGTAGGGTTGAGGCATCGAAAACACGAATTTGAATCGTTTCGCCGTGCCCTCGAAAAACGGCTGGCACGCAAAGTTATATTATTATTCATTTTCCGCAACGATCGTATATAATGCTCAAAACTTCATTGTCAGCCAAACATAGGTACGCGTGGTGCTCTCGTACAACCATGAGAAATTCGCTATTCGACGCGTATTATATAGCTTCTATGCAACGATGACCGCGGCCGGCCCTGAAGAATCGTTCGTGTAATAAGCTCTTTGAAGATTATTACTCTGGAAACTAATGAGCGTGTGCCTGGGCTTTGTTAATGAAAATTATTCACCGAGCACGCGGCCACGCCAAACTTTTCGACTCGTGTATAGCAGCAGCAAAGCTGCGCCACGCGCGCGCGTGCACACAGAAAAAGCAATTGCCCGGCAGTTACACGGATGAATTTCGGAAAAGCAACGAGACGGGTGCAAATGAAAATTTTCGGGATATGTAAAGCGCGCCCAGAAAGCTCGCGTTATGCGCCCCAATCGCACAAAACATATACCGGTTTTATTCCGCGTTTGAGAGTGGGATATCAACGCTTTGCTTGAAATTCCTCAAAGTCTTGCTCGATTTTTGAGCCGCGTAGATCATCGGTATTTTAAATATTTATTGCAGAAAATACGTTAGTTGTGAAAGTAACGCGGGCCGAATAAGCTATCCATCGTATTTTTCCATAATGCGCAATCATCCGCTGATCCCCGAAAATAGAATGGGCTTTTGTACATTATATAATAGCGTATGATTTTGAGCGCGAGAGCAATCGGCGGTGGTCGGTTATGTATAGAGATAAATTTCCCCTGCGCTCTCTGCACCGATGCTATCGCCCAAAAGATATCATTTCCCCGCGTACTCGAGCCCAAGTTTATTCATCGGTATCATCCCCGAGTCGACTTTGATACGCGAGTTTTTGGTAATTTTACTTTTTAATTTTCTCTATTATCGCTATCCTGATTATATAAATAATGTTCGACGATGAAATGAGACAAACTTTAATGTGGCTCATTTTAATGCACTTAAATTTTGAATTCGGGCAATGAATTTGCACGCCCTGGAGGGAAGATTATTTCACGTGTGAATTTGTGAATGTAAAATAATTTCTTTACAATACGAGGATGGGTAAGTGAAGGTAATGAAACGATTGTTTTTAGCTTTTGTTTTGTACCGCATATGCTGTTAAGCACAGTTTTCAATAAATTTTTAGTGTGCTCTTTCAACGAACATTTATTTCAAAATGTGAATATTTGTCTCAAAATATCTTACTAATATACTTTATTCAATCTTAACCATGTGGAAAAACTAGAATTAAAACTAAAAGTAAAAAAAAGCAATAAAAATTGAAAAGATTCAAGTGGTTTTGGCACTTTAATCGGAACGCGAGGCAATCAACCAACGGGCCAACCTCGTGGGCCGCCTCCTTCGTTGCCTCGGCTTATTGTTATCTGCGTCAATTAAATCGTCTCTCGCGTAACGAAGAACAGAACATCTCGGCGGCAGCAAGTATCGCAGTAAGCGTCGTCGCGCTAATCTCAGGGCTGCGCGAAGACCGCGGGATCAACAAACCGTCACTATTGACAGTTTCGTGGTCCCTGTCGACTGTTGCCTCTGCTCCTTACCATTGCTGCCCAACTGATGGTGTCTGCCGCCGTTGTTGTTGCTGGTGGTCGTCTTGCTCGACGACGACGAGTAGGCATCGATCATCGACTTTCTCGATTGTCATATGCGCAGCGGGTCGTCGTGTGAGCTGGTCGCGTGGCTCGTCTTGCCGGGGGCATGCCTCGCGGCACAAAAGCTCAGGCTGAAGCAGAGCAGCAGCAGTGCCACCGCCCCGACCAGCAGGTAGCCCGACCATGATATCGAGCACCTACCTATAGGAATCGATGGACAAAATATGTTCCCATACGTTATTCAAGGCAGATCAAAAATCGTTAAGCAAAAAGCACAGGCAGGCAGTCAGCTACACAATGAAGCAAAAAAGCAGAGGGTGCACATGCAGGGTAGCTATCGAGAGTGTAGAGCCTCGACTAAAATAATAGGTAACGGCAAAATTTTGAAAGGAAGAATAAATTACGTCGCTTTGTATCGAAAGGAAGCTTATCTTTTTCCCGAGTCGAGCCTTTTTACCATGCGCGCACGCATACACCACACACTGCATGACAAGCGACTGAGAGAAATAGCAAGCAAGTTTACAGGGTTTACATCTATATACATGCATTTACAAAAGAACTATCTGCGGAGAAAGAAAGGGAAAGATCGTGAAAGAAAGTGAAGCAAGAAAAGAAATTTGAAAGGGAAAGAAAGGCCGCGAGCGAACAGGAGGGTGGGTGGGAAAAGGAGTATAGGAAGGAGATGACTGGATCGTTTTTTCCTTTGCGTTTCATCGTTTATCTTCTTTCTGGGCTCTACTTTTTGGCTAGCCAACGCGTACTCCAGCCGGCTCGTGTAAACTCGAACTCTGTGTATCTATGTGTACAGCCATGGAAAAGAAACACTGCGTACGGACCGATCGCGCCGTCAAAGGGAGTTATTGAACTCTGAGCGCGGACTATTTTACTCGCGCGTATTTATGTCCTTGAGGCCCGCAAGCGAAGTGACAGTCGCTTAATTCGCACCACGTGTTTATAAACTCCATTTTCTGCTCGAATAGTTTTTACATTCTGCGCTACTACTAGAGGAAATTTCCACGATCGGATAGGTGTAATCCACTAGCGAGGCCCAGATCAAACCCGAGGAAAATACGCAGGCAGGCGCATAAATTTTCAATACACATCGAATCGCAAAAGGTACACGATAAAGTTCAGGGGAAAACAGTCAGCGCCAGACGTGCTGAGGCAAGTACATTTTTAAATATTCCAACTGAGCTCTGCTGCAGTGCCGTTTTTTCCCTCGCGCAAACGTCATCGTCGTACCATATACTTTACGAGTCCGCTATGGGCAGCTTTACTCGAATAATATAATCTATATTATGCTCTCCAGGTCATCTGCAGCCTCATTTAGTCATCACTCGTTCTTTCTTTTTCTCTCAATGTTTTCTATGGAACGTATACGTTTATATAAAAAAAGAAGAAAAAGGAGAAGAAAGGAAAAACTAAGAAAGTTCAGCGCCGAGGACGTAGAAACAAAATCTTTACGAGCGAGAAGCTAGGGCATTTTGTGTAGAAGCTTTAAATCGTCGACTGCGCGCGCGACGAACGTGATTGTCGTCGTCGTCGTCGTCGTCGTTGAGTCGCGTCGCAAGACTGGAATATTGACCATTTCAGCGGAAGAAGCTTGCAAGAGAGAGAAGCTCTCGGCTATTAAATCTGTCGCTCGAATTCGTACTAACGTTTTTTCCCCTCCTCTTTTCTTTCTTTTCTTCTGCTACTCTCTCCTCCATCTCCGCGCGTACTTTACGTTCTCTCTCTCTCTCTCTCTCTCTCTCTCTCTCTCTCTCTCTCTCTCTCTCTCTCTCTCTCTCTCTCTCTCTCTCTCTCTTATACATCTCGAAAATGGCTTATTGCATTTTGAACGTATAAAGCGACGTGAAATCCTAAACGACGCGCGAATGCGCCCTCCCTACCCTCTCAACGCAATGTCAATTTGCGTGTTCGTTCTGGAATTGAAAATTATTAAAAATCTTTTAGTTCACTCGGGTAACGTATGCGCGCGGGAAGCGAAATACGCCGCACGAAAACTCAAAAGTGTTGTACAATTCGAGGCGCGCTGGTTTGCGTACACCAGCACACGGGTAAATTGAAAATATAATCGAAGCACATGCCGGCGCTCTCACATACACATATTTGGCGTTATGAGCTTGGCGCGGGCGCGAAAACGTCACCCTGCTGCACAGCACACTGGTCTATTAATAACTCAGTTACCATAGTGTACGCTTCTCCGTGCATGTATATGTACGCGCGTACACCACCATTATACGCGTCTCGCCAGTAAAATACAAACATCATATTTCAAAGATCGTATACACACTTTCGAATGGGTTGCAGGCGCACGGGTGCAGTCCGCGCGCTGCACGCGAAAGCCGAAAATAGTACAGTACAGTCAGTTATATGTTGGGTACCAGTGCGAGGGTGTGTGTGTATACGTTGCACACGTTTTTGTATGTGTGTGTGTTAGTATACAGTGAGTTGGAAAAGAAGAAAAGAGAATAAGCGAGAGCGAAAAAGCAACATCAGAAAAAGTCGGATTGGCTCAAAGTTCTCGTGCGTTGGCTTATCGAGTCTCTCGTCGTCGTGCACATTTCACACGTACAGGCTAGCCTCATTTGCTGTATGGCAGCTGTACATGAACACGAGTTACGTGTGTATTATTTGCACTGTAGTACATGCAGCAGTCGTATGCAATATAAGCGATCGGATCGAGCAAAATATCATCAGTGCAGAGAATGTACTCACCGAGATTATAGACATTGGCTCCTTTACCGCAGGATTCTCTCACCTCCCGATTGTCCCAGCCAACGGGGTACATCACCAGACCGCCGCTTATCATTGTGGCTGCGAACAGACAACGATGTGTACATTAGACACACATGTATGAATAAAACATAAAATAAAATTTATGAAGGTAAACTTTTCTTTCAATTTTCATGCCGCGAAAATTTCGAGCAAAGCCTAACAAAAAAGGTATAACTTTTTTTTGAATTCATCAACCCGGTGACGGTCGGGATGCCAAAACTCGTCGATGAAAAATTATCAATATGTTGCGGCGAAAAATAATATACAACTGCACACCAGTTGTGCTTTTATGTATATGCGTTGCCCAATATTGACGCAGGGCATTAGCGGGCAGTAGCAAATCTAAAAATGTCAACGGCACGCACATCAATTTTGATTCGCCGCAGCGCGGCGGCAGACGCAGCTGGTCGCGAGAAAAAAATCGATCTGCCCGCAGTACCACTCGCGCGACCTATATGTACCAATCTATGTATATATAGCCGCGCATTAATCAGTTTTAGCAAACGCTACCCCCCCCCGTTTATTTTTTTTTACACTTTTTCTCGCCAATATTTATCAAAATGAAAAGCTGAACCAAAAAATAGGGACACTTGCAATTCCTTGATAAAAAAAGAGGGTGGAAATGAAACAAACACGCACCTTTTCTTCCGGCAAATAAACGTCACGTCGTTTTCTTTCTTGCGCCACTACCTCAGCGCGAAACAATTTCATTTTCTGTGTATATACTAAAAAAATAAATAAACAAATAAAAATTCTTAGAGAAGTAGCGCAAAAGGGAGGTGTGGGGAGACGATTTGCATTCAGTCTCGAGAGTGTCAGCCGCAAAAAAGGGCCATGACGTTTTCAGCTCTTTCCTTCTTTCTCTCGAAGAAAAGTAAACTCGTCGCTCTTGCGCGTGCACTGCGCTACATATATTTTATACAGCCACAGTCGCAACGCAGCAGCCCTAACACTGCTACCGAACTTTTGTACGAATAAAAACAATATTGTAAGATTGTTTAGGCGTCGGGCACAAAGGTCAAAGAGACAGAGAGACGCACGGCGAGGGTGAGGAGGGTGGCAAACAAGAGAGAAAGAGAGAGAGAGAGACAGGCAGAGAGAATAAAAAAGAATAAAAACGGAAAGTCCAGAGTCGCTGCTGCTCTCGCGAGCGAGCTAGAGAGGAAAGAATGCGAGTGGTTGAAATGTCTGAACAAAACACGGAAAGCTTAGACTATATACATAAAAAAGACGGAGTAGTGAGCTTCGCGTCTTACGATCGAATTTGTGCTTCTCCGAGCTTCTGAGTGTAAAGGCTTTTCCTCCCTCTCTCGCACTCTCTTTTCCTCCGGCTTGTATAGATATACATGTATATATAGTAAAACCATTTGGTAGCTCGAGGTCGCTACTACACTGCAGTCGAATGAACTCTGAATTTTTTCTTCCTTTCCCGTATATCGCTTCTTTCTCTTGTTGTGCCTAGCGCATATATTCTTTTCTTGCACGCAAAGCTCCCCCATGCCTCTATCTCTTGCTCTGTAATCTGTCGTTGCATGTCTTTGAAAGACCTCCGTGTATATATACCATACATACATTCACGAGTGCGTAACAATTCGAACGTATACATGCTTTTCTTTTTCTTTTTGCATTCACAAAAGCAGCTGAAATTTTTTCACTCAGAAAGAGGAAATACGTTGCTTTTATACATATGTATAGGTTTTATATTGTATGTGCTTACCGGCCAGTAATTGAAGACTGCCTAGAATCTTGGTGTGCTTCGGCCGTTTCAGCGTGTGTGGCAGAAACGACGAGGCAGCTGCCAGAAGTGTCAGCGCCCCGATCATGGCAACTGCAAGCCCGAGGCAGATAGTTAACGTGCTGGCTTGCCACCATGGACTTGGTATATCCCAGAAACTGGAACAAATAAATGAAGCGTGTGATCGATCATGAGGAAAAATTTAGTTGGTCTAATAAATTTTTAATGTTAAAAATTGCTTGAAATTTAAGGTATTTTTAAATTAGATTTAGATGTATTGAACTTCAATAAATTCCCATAAATAAAAATTAAATTAGATTTCAGTGAAAATCAATAAATTGATCACGAGTCTAAGCCTTTTTTCAACATACCTGATTAAGTTATTGAAATGTTTTAAAATACAAGTTTAGACTAGTTTCCAATCACTTCAAATACGATAATATATCATTTTAAGCCTCTGCCGCTAGGCATCGAGTACATTTATCTGTAAATCTGCTAATGGCAAAGTCAAAGGAATTATATAAGTCAAAGCACAGTTTTTTTTTGAAAAAATATGAATGTGCAAGTAAAGTGAACAAAGTCCAACAATATAAATATACTACATAGAAACAATTTTGAGGATATTTTTTTAATTATTAACATCTTAGTTTAACGTATATTCGATAACGTATTTTCTATCTCACTTATATTATTCTATCTCACAGTATTATTAAATTACCTTTCCCAATTTTCCTTATGGTCAAGTTGAATGATATTTTTTCAATCTAAGGTTGCCGAGAAATCAAATAACGTAGAGTCATAATTTTTACATTATTTCATTTTAGTATCCGAATTTAAATCAGAGCTCGTCTATTTAGTAATGAAAGTAAACTCAACTTCCTTTTTGTAATTTTCATGTAATTTTTTTCAAAAGTACATTGTTGTTGGAATCGACACAAAATAAGTTAATAAAATATGGGAAAATCACAGTGAGATATTCTTTAAAATTTAGTTTATTTAGGTATGATATATCGCTATTGGATGGATGGATTATTCAAACTTAAAAATCCGCTCGAAATACCTCGATTAATCCAACTATTTTTGCTCTACCGATTCTATTTAGCGAGTATACGTAGAATATACCAGCCACGGCTTGGGAAGTATCCCAAAAGACAACTGTTTTGAATTAGCGCGGGCGAGCCCGAGCCCTTCAGACCGTTGGAGTCAGCACTGGGCGCTCGACTCGAGCGCCGCGCTTCCTCCCGCCCCGCGCAGCGAAGTGCGTCGTCACTGTCGTTGGAGAGATCAACGCGCGAACACCGTTCGCGACCGTGCTTCTACGACGCGAAACATTCATTTCAATTAATAAAACATTTGTACACGTACTAACTCTTTGCGATTATCAATAAATTGTTTGTCAGCCTGAGCCGCTTCGTTTTGTGTGTCGTCCTTGTGTACTATCCTCCCAGCCTGATTATACAAAATTGGTCCTTTCGGAGCCGGATTCAGTGGGCAAAATGGCGGAGAGGTGAGTGAAATTGGAGAAGTGCAACACAAGTGCGAGCAGAGGCTCTCGTTCGGGTGGTTCGGTTATGGTGCTCCTCGGTGTCGTGTATCATGTCTCATTGCAGCGTGGGCGCGGGCCACCATCGGAACGGACAGCGAGATCGGGGTCCAAACGGCCGTTTTTGGGGAATGACGAGGAATTGGAAAAGGCGCGCAACGCCGTGTGTGTATGTGGTCGAAACGGCCATATTGGCAGGGCGACTCCGTTCTGCGTTTTGGCGCGCTTTTCGGTGACTCAACGCGACTCGTGTGTATGTGTCTACACGGTCGTAGAATGTACAGGGGCACTCTCGGACATGTCAATGCGAGTCACAATAACGCGTTCGTGCACGTATGAGTACGTGACGCGGTCTCGCGCAAAAGTTACGAATAGGTTCGCAGTCATGGGGGTATCCGCGTAGAGTGACGACGACCGCAGATGCGACTCTTCATCGTAATTGCAAGCGCGGTAAACTCTGATGATTACCTCTGACTCGCAACGTCTCGATACGCGCTTTCTCATCGTTCAGCCAGTGTCCTGTCGCCGCGTCATTGTCTCTCTCTATCTCTCGCGCGTTCGCGACCAACACGCTCGCCATCCGAGGCTGGGTCGAGCCTTCTCTCGCCTTCGAGCGATGCCGGTGGCAAAACACACGCGTTAATTTGACAGACGGTCCGCTGTACTGTACAATATTCAGTGTCGACTTCATTACCAGCGAACGCGGCTCAAATATCTGATCGAGTGTCTCGACGAAGGTACACGCGTAATTTCGCCGACATCGGGCTGACTCACTAGCGGGCTTCAAACCGACTAGAAATTCACATGATGACAGTCGTGGTTATCTCATGTCGAGCAGAGGAAAGTGAACTGTGCCACTATCCGTCCACACATCCATGTGCGGATACAGGCAAGGGAGTGGGGCCGGCGACGCCGGCCGACTGCGTAGCTCAGCTCCTGTGTTTCTCGTGTGAATATGGCTAGGTGGTCGCGCGTCAATCTGTCCAGACACAGGTGTAGACGAAGTTTTTCGACAAGCGTTGTGCTCCGTTTTGTAGTGACGTCGAGCAAGAAGACACGTGACAGCATCACGATCGCACTGTGGTGACACGCGATTGGTTATGCACTCCGGAGTGCTGCATCAGTATGAGCACAAGTCAGCATGTGACATCCGGCAATTGAGTGCCTCTGCTCCGCTGCTCTAGAGCGTCGAGCTTCAACTAATCTTTTCGGTGCACCTGTGGTGGTGCCTGGTCGTTTTTTTTTTCTTTTGATTACAGAAACCAACTTGTGACTACCCAATTAGAACTGGTTGAGACACTGAAAGCGTTGTGCGAGACCATCACCACCACTCCTCGTGAAAGCTGGTCCCTGGGCACAGGCCAGGCCCATCATGAACTTCTCGAAGCGTACTGGGACTATTTTCAACATAATCACGGGAACCTCTGGGATGTTGACCCCATCGAATCAGGCTATCAACGCTCAGCCATCTACGCCACTGTCGAAGGAGCTTACACGATGGCAAAGGGCCAGCTGTACGACATCCAACAGAGCTTGCGGTCTGCTGGCTGTTACCCGCCTGCCGCTTCTGCGAGTCACGCCGCGCCTGCCGTCGCTACCCAATCGTACCAGCGATTGCCTCAGATTAATGTTCCTGAGTTCTCCGGGCGGCGAGAAGACTGGGAAGGCTTTCGTGACTTGTTCACAGCGCTGATTCATCAAGCTGCTCACCTCACCGACGTCGAGCGCCTGTATTATCTGAAGACTCTGGTCAAGGGTGAGGCGAAGGTGGCTCTGGAGTCGCTGCAACTCATGAGCAGCAACTACGAGACAGCATGGGCGTTGCTGCTCAATCGCTACGACAACCGCCGGCTCCTGGTGCACGATCATTTGGTGGCACTGCGCGCAATCAAGCCTCTACGGGATGCGTCCGTGCGCTCGTTCCAGGGATTAATTGATACGCTGAGCCGACATCGAGACCAACTACGCAGCTTGGACTGTCCAGTTGACCAGTGGGACGATTGGTTCGTGTCCATTGCTGCCTCATGCATGGACCTGGTGACACGACAGGCTTGGGAAGCGGAACTCGAGCGCCTCGACGCCCTAGAGTCGACCAACACCGAGGGCCCTCCTGGCCAACGCCTTCCGTCATTCACTGACCTCAATGCATTTCTGAATGGACGCTGCCGCATGGCCGTGGCCTGCTCTTCGACGATGGCCATCGCTGGCAAATCTTCCAGCCAACCCGGAGGAGAACGAATAGCACGGTCATTTGTCACTCGACAGGTCAACAACAGCTGTGCACAATGTAGTGGCGATCATTATGTCGGACATTGCACCTCGTTCGCCAACCTGGAGCCAAAGGATCGGAAGAACTTGGTAATACGGTCTCATCTGTGTTTCAATTGTCTTCGGCCAGGGCACGCTGCCCGGACCTGCCCATCGCGATCCACCTGTCAAGTATGCAATGCGATGCATCACACTCTGCTGCACGAGGGAGGCCCCAAGCGCGGCGCCGCTCACGATGGCGGTGAACCTCCTGAGAAAACCACCAGAATGAGTCTCGTAACTCAAGAGGACAACAGGGCAATCAACTCAGCAGCTGGCACAGTCAACAGTCTGCCTTCTCGGCTCACCGTGCTCCCTACTGCGCTTGTCCGCATCAGCGGGCCCCAGCAACAGATCATCACGGTGCGATCTCTTTTCGACAACTGTTCGGAGGTGTCACTCATCGCGCATGCACTCGCTCTGAAGCTGCAGGCGCCGATCCAGGAGGTCAACACTGATATCTCCGTCATCGGTGGAGGCGTCGCCCAAAGATCACAACGACGCGTCACCATCTACCTACACCTACCGGGGGCCAAGACACCCATCACCATCGAGGCCAGTTGTCTCCGCCATCTCGGCATCACGACGCCAGCAAAACGACTGCCACTCGGGGCGGTCCCCACTAAGATGCGAGGCGTTTTGGCCGACCCGCACTTCTACAAGCCTGGATCCGTGGATCTGCTCCTTGGTGCCAACGTGCTGCCGTATTTGATGAGAGAGGGGCTTCAACAATTCAACGGTCTTATCGCTCAAAACACGTTGGCTGGCTGGATCGTGTGGGGTAGTTTTCATCCACGCCCCATGATCGAATCTGGTCAATGCCTGACCATGACTGTAGAAGACACGGAGACGACGTGGCATCAACGACTCACATCTCTGCTCCAGCGGTTTTGGGAAATAGAAGAGCTGCCTCCTGTGAAGCGGAGCTCTCCGATAGATACTTGGACCGAGAATCTGTTCGCCCAACATCAGCGCGATCCGACCGGACGATACATTGTTCGACTGCCAGTCAAGTCTGACGCAGAGCAACATTTGGGTTCGAGCGAGACTTCGGTACGAGCTTCACTTGATTCTCTTCACCGACGAATGACACGCTGTCCACGTCTCGCGCAAGAGTATCGCTCGTTCATGCAGACTTATATCGAGTTGGGGCACATGACCGAAATACCTACACACGAAATCGACTGCAAGCAGATCGCCCATTATATTCCGCATCATGGGATTTGGCAAGCCAGCGATCACGGCCCGAGGCTGAGGGTCGTCTTCGACGCTTCCCGACCGACATCAACGGGTGTCAGCCTCAACGATGTGATGTGTCGGGGTCCCAAGCTTCAGCGAGACATCTGGCTGGTGCTTCTTCGCTGGCGTCAACATCGAGTCGCCTTTTGCACGGACGTGCAGATGATGTACCGGCAGATCATGATCGACGATCGCGATGTCGACTGGCAACGCACACTTTGGAGCCCAAGTGCATCAGAACCAGCACGACATTATCGCCTGAAGACGGTAACCTATGGCACCACGTGTGCGCCCTACTTGGCTCTGCGCACCATGCAACAACTGTGCACTGACGAGGGCGCTCAATTTCCTGCCGCGAGACACGCTCTTCTGCACGATCGGTACGTGGACGACATATTGTCCGGGAGTGCGGATCTGTCCACTGCTAAGGACCTGCGCGATGAATTGATCCGACTCATGAAGGCAGGCGGGTTCACCTTGCGCAAGTGGGTCGCCAACGATCCACGCCTACTCGAAGAGCTCGACGCTGACAGCTGCCTGCGACCAGATTGGGTAATGTTCACTGATGAAGACCCGGTCAAGGAGCTCGGGGTCGCGTGGAACCCGCAGCGCGACTCTCTCAGTCTCCGTTACTCCAACTCCGAGAGGGAGCCGCGAAGCAAGCGCGAAGTCCTCGCTGCGCTCGCTCGCATCTACGACCCTTGTGGTTGGGTGGCTCCCGCTACGCTTCTCGCCAAAATGCTGGTACAGGACCTCTGGAGGGCTCGCCTGGACTGGGACGACGAGCTCCCTGAGAACGCGATCCGCGAGTGGAGAACCATTCGCGAAGGCCTCGATCGACTTACGGAAGTGAGCATACCGCGCTGGACTCAGTCAACGCCCACTTCCACGGACGCACAAATTCACGTTTTTGCGGATGCCAGTCGTCGAGCGATGGCTGCTGTCGCTTACTTACGTCGCCAACAAGAGGACCGCACTCATCTGCATCTGCTCGTCGCTAGGACAAAGCTTGCGTCCATCAAGAGCTTGAAGGACGATCCACGAAAACAGCCGCGCATGACCATTCCACGGCTCGAGCTACGTGCGGCCTTTCTTGCCATTCGACTGCTGCATGCCATCTGCTCGGAGCTGTCAATCCGCATTGAGGATTGTGTCGCGTGGTCCGACTCACGAATCGCGCTCCATTGGATTCGATCCGCCGAACCGACTGGCAACTCAATCGTGGACGGATACGTGCAGCAAATACAAGAATTGGCTCCGACTGACATTTGGCGACATGTTCCCTCGGCTCAAAACCCAGCTGATGTGGCTTCGAGAGGTGCCAGTGTACCCCAGCTCCTCGACCATGACCTGTGGTTCGCCGGCCCTCAATGGCTGACGAGGTCACCTGCAGCGTGGCCGTCAATTCACGGCTCCCTCGACGACCCACCTCCTGCCAGCCAGGGTGCCTGCTTCCTCGTCGCAGCCCGAGAAGATCCACCAGAAGACTACGTTGCTCGTTTCTCAGACCTCGGACGGTTGTTGAGATTCTTGGTCCGCCTGCGCCGTTGGATGCGACACAAGCTCCTTCGCGGACCGACACCGGAGGTGCTTGCACCGATTACGTGCGCTGAGTTGCACGTGGCTTTCCAGGCTTGCGTCCGACGGAGTCAGTGCCAGAGCTTTGAGCGAGAGCTCACTATCTTGCAGGCCAACCTACCCGTGCCAGTTCGGTGTCCGTTGGCTTCAGTCGATCCCTTCATCTGTTCCGATGGGCTTCTTCGAGTCGGCGGGCGGCTGCACCACTCCCAACTGTCCTTCAACAAGAAGCACCCACCAATCGTCGACGGGTCCAACGCTTTTGCATCCCTCGTCATCAGCTGGGCTCATTTGCAAGCGCTACACGGCGGCTTTCGGGCAACTTATGTACAAGTACTCCAACGAGTCTGGCTTATCAATGGCAAGCGGGCGATTCGCCGTCACATTCACCACTGCGTCACGTGTGTCGCAGCGAGGTCAAGAGCGATGTCGCAGATCATGGCTCCTCTGCCGCCAGAGCGTGTCACACCCTGTCGAGCATTTGCCCGAACTGGGCTCGACTACGCTGGCCCGTTCCAATATGGGCTTCGCGAGGACGAGGAGTTCGTGCCTCCAAGGCATGGGTCGCAGTCTTCGTCTGTTTAACCACGAAGGCGGTGCATCTCGAATTGGCTGGCGACCTCTCCACCGCTAGCCTCCTCGGAGCCCTCGCCCGATTCAGCGGACGCCGCGGTCGACCCTCGGAGTTATGGAGCGATAATGCAACTCATTTTCATCGCGCCGACCTCGAGCTCCGCAATGCGTTGAACAACGAACGTCTCAACTGGATCACTATCTACGATCGTCTCGCTGAAGATGGAATCAAATGGAGCTTCATTCCGCCTAGCGCACCGCACTTCGGAGGGCTATGGGAAGCCGCGGTGAAGTCGTTCAAGGCTCATTTGAAGCGTACTCTGGGGCCACGGCGAGTCACCTTCGAAGAGATGTCTACGCTCTTAGTGAGCATCGAAGCAGTCCTCAACAGTCGTCCCCTGTGCCCCGTGACTAATGACTCCGACGATCTGCACGTCTTGACTCCCGGACACTTCCTCGTGGGTACTTCACTGCTCACTATTCCGGAGCAGGACGTCAACGCTGATGCTCTCGATCATCTCCAACATTGGCAGCTCATTCAAGGCCTGCGAGCAGTGTTCTGGAAAAAGTGGAGTCGTGAGTACCTGAACACGCTGCAGCAACGCACCAAGTGGCTTCGACGGCGCGAATCGATTGCTGTCGGAGATATCGTCCTGCTGATGGATCCTTCTCTACTCCGGCCTACTGGTCGCTGGCCTCTTGGCCGAATCATCGAGGTTCATCATGGTCGCGACGGATTAGTTCGCACTGCAGTGATCAAAACTGCCCATGGAACTTACACTCGCCCGATAGTCAAGCTGGTCCTTCTCCCCGTCCGTCCAGAGCCGTCTCATAGCCCTGGCAACGACGAGGACGTCCCCCGGCACGGCGGGCGGCCCGAGTAACTCCGGATCGTTCCAGGAACGAGGCGGGCGGTGTTTTGAATTAGCGCGGGCGAGCCCGAGCCCTTCAGACCGTTGGAGTCAGCACTGGGCGCTCGACTCGAGCGCCGCGCTTCCTCCCGCCCCGCGCAGCGAAGTGCGTCGTCACTGTCGTTGGAGAGATCAACGCGCGAACACCGTTCGCGACCGTGCTTCTACGACGCGAAACATTCATTTCAATTAATAAAACATTTGTACACGTACTAACTCTTTGCGATTATCAATAAATTGTTTGTCAGCCTGAGCCGCTTCGTTTTGTGTGTCGTCCTTGTGTACTATCCTCCCAGCCTGATTATACAACAACAATTTCACTGCAACATCAACAATACATTGGCAGCGGCAGTAACAGCGGCAATCGAAATACGCTTGCGTCTCATCGAATGGCAAAAGCTATAAGTAACGGCGATTAATGTCCACGCCCCTCGCTCTCTCTCTCTCTCTCTCTCTCTCTCTCTCTCTCTCTCTCTCTCTCTTTTTTTACTGCTGGCCGTGCGCTTCTGTTCCCGCACAAAAAACTAAAAAAAAGAAACGGATGAGCGCGAACGAACGAACGAACGAACGAACGAACGAAAAAAAAATTCCTCTCTCTGACTCGGAAAAAAGAGGCCTGTGTAGTGTGCGAGTCGGACCCCCGTGGCCGTTGTTATTCGCAGTGCATTCTCGTATTTTCAGTCGTGTCATTGCAAGCGCGTGCCCACCACCTCCAGCACGTGTATGTGTATCTGCGCAATGCTACAAGTTCACGTATTTTTCATGCCTCTCACTCGTGCTCCATTTTTTTTTTTTTTTTTGACGCATACAGTCACACACAGACGGGCTTAGCATGCTCGAGCTTGTGTAGCAGTAGCAACGCTTGTCCGCGCCTGTATAACAAGTCGAGCCGCAGTACAGCGAGCGCGCGGGGCTACGAAAAAGGAGTAAATTTTGCAACATGCAGTACATCTAACTATAATTGACGCGTTGGATTTCAAAAAGTAAATGCGCGGTTCGCACGCGCGCCTGGCTAACCCGTGTATACACACGTGAAAATAATTTTTTCAAGCTTTTTTTTGGCGCACACGCAAGCTCACGAGACAAAAAAAGAGAACGTGAAAATTTTGACTCACTATATATGTGCGCGTGCGTGGAAAAATTATCATCTCTCGCGCCCGCGCACATACATAACATACACGTGTATAACAATAGTGAAAAGCGTAAAAAATTGTATACGCAGTGCAACGTGTACATATACTGCATGCGTTGCTGCTGCTGCTGCTTCCTGTACGCGTCCATTAAGGTTGTGTGCATCGCCCGAGATTGGATTACGTGATCTGATTAAATGCCCTGTTCGAGTTTTCTGCAAGAGTAGCTTGATTTTCGTGAAACTTGCGTTTCTTTTCCTCGTTCTTGCTTTTTTTTATGTTACTTCCTTCGTTTTCTTTTTACGCCTTTTTTTCTCGTCCGATTTCTTGCAGCAGCAGCTAGTATTCTTAGAGCTTCAGTAGCTTCTTAATCTCGTAAACATCGAACGAGCTAATTGCAAACAGTCAACCGGATACTTCCCTTTTCGAACTTTATATACACTGTTTTAATGCAGTTTACTAACAAAAGATAGTTCGAGTTCTTTCTTGGCTACGTAATTCCAAGTGAAAGTAATCGATAAAATTGCATATGCGTATAATAAATAATTTTGATGCATCAGTTGAAACATTTATTTAATCTATCCTCGTCGTTCATTTTCACTTATTAATATCTTAAGCTTATTAGTCGTATAAAATAAGACCGAGTTACATACTCGTTCTGCCCACGCACACATACGCACTCACTTCCAAGCTCATGCACATTACAGCACACGTATTTAATACGCGAGCCAGCTAAAGGTTTAATTCGATTTCTGTTCGTAATATCGTTTCGCCCGCGCGTGCACTACTTCCAGAAATAATATTAATGCCCTAGCCTGGCAGCGCAGGCAAAGGAGAATCGTCCGCACGCATATATACATAAGATGGAACGAATTCCGAATTGCTATACATATACTCAAGGATTTCTCGTGCGCTTTGCAGTTGAACTTTTCCAGAAAGACTTTCACATGAGGGAGGGGGTTAGCCGGCAGTGCGCAGCTGGCCTTATTAAAAGCGACATTACCAGTGCAGCGGATCGTCTGCTCGCGAAAATTTTCACCGTTGAATTGCCCTTGCGTATATATAGAAAAGTATATAGATAGAGGTATAAGTACATATGGAGCGGCAGCGGCGGCCAGGCGCCCTTTTTCGCGCTACGATTGGCCAGAAAAGAAAGCCAAGTGCAGAAAACTTTCATAATGGATATCTCGTTCTCTCTATCTATATCCCTGCAGCGCAGCGGCGGCGGCCAAAGCAATGGCAGCTGCCCTCGAGTGAAAGGACTGATGATGCAGTTCGAGCTCATTACGCGAGGTGAAGCTGGCACGCAGAAGATGATATTCCCTTACTTACACACGCTGACTCACAGACACACACACACACACACACACACACACACACACACACACACACACACACACACACACACACACACACACACACACACACACACACACACACACACACACACACACACACACACACACACACACACACACACACACACACACACACACACACACACACACACACAAACATTATATGTATGAACTCTGTAAGCTGCACACATGCCCATACAAGTAAAGCCCTAGTTTTACAGCTTTGCAATTGACCGGAAGCTGGCAACTTATATGTATACGTAATACCACAAGGGAAATTGTTAGCCGAAGGGCCTGCGTACAGCTGCAGATTAAAATTTTCATTTTTAATAGCCGCAGAACGTGAGCTCACTGCCAGTTCCCCACGTCCAACAGCCTTCTCGCTCAGAGTTCGGTAAATAGATCAAACTATAACTCGCGTATAACTGTGAGCGCGCTGCCAAGCCGATACTAGACCAGCGCAGCAGTACGCTGCAGAGAGTGTGCGCGCCACGTTAAATTAAATTGGACGGCGGCGCGCGCGCGCGTGTACGATTCAAAAGAGTGCTGCTGCTGCCGCCATTGCAAGTGTGCAGTTCACAAGCTTTATTATCCTCGAGCTTCGATTTGCATCTTGCAAGCTCATTAAACGCGACGTTACAATTTCTAAAACGACGATTTAATTTGTTAACACGAGTCACGCATTAACGATACTCGTAATGGAGTTTGTTGATTTGTCAATTCTTTCGTGTACCCGATATGTCGACGAACGTGATTATTAGAAGGATTTATATCGACTGACGGCTTATACACTCGTACGCTCATTCGGTTCGATATAATGGAAAAAAGAGTAAGCTGAAGTGCGCGTACACCACCACCATCCATGCGCACGAGGGTATCTCTATATTAAAAAACAATGTCGAGCTTTATTCGAGTCGAACTAAAGCTTGTTTGACGAGCGCGCCGATAGAAAAATATCCGTTTCCGTCAAAAGAGCAACTATCACGTGCGTATATCGTCATGTATACGCGGACAAACCAAAGCTGCTAATAAATCCCATTTAAAGAGGCCATTATGTTTTATTTTGTTCCCAGGCATGCGTGGGCGGGCGCTGCACCCGGTAAGCGTAGATTTATCTGTACCGAGCTGCTCGTCTCCCTCTCTCTCTCTCTCTCTTTCTGTGTGTACGTGTGTGCATCGTGCACTCGCGAATTCACCTCGTTTTTCTCGCTTGCCGCTGTAGCTACCCACCCCCTCGCGCCGAGAAACGAGCCAGTAAAGAGCAATTCGTTGGGTTATCTTTGGGTCATGGGATTTCGAAAGAGAGTGAAAGAGCGGCTGGCTATATTCATTTGTCAAGCGAGTCGAGTCTATCAGGAACATCGATTTCAACGCGGCGCTGCGCTGCGCTGGTGGCATTGTATACGTCGAGCTGCAGGCGGGCAACGACGGAATATAAAAGCCACCCAACTAAAGACTCGAAGTCGGAAATCAACGATTTCTGACGAAAATACGATGCCGATTGCTATACGCATGATATATTGTGTGCACCGCAGCATAGTTTCTATTGCGTACTTTTGTAAAGTGAATTTCGTGGAAATACACCGCAACAAATGTTGATGCTCGATCGAATTTAATAATTGAAAGCATCAAAGAAGACAATTAGATCAACTTGATGGAAAAACAGAAGAAAAATTTTGCTACTTTGAATAAGTGAATGGTGCGTGCTCACAATAATTCGAGAAAAAAAAAGTACAAAAAGCTCGCGAGGAAAGAAAGAATTCAGAGCTTCGCGTTGCAGTCGCGTTATGTATAATACACACACACACACACTTACACTAGCGCTTCTTTCACGGTGCGAGGGCGCTGCACCACGCGACGCAACGACGGCAACGATAAACGATTTATTGATGCGGTAAGAATCTGGCACGGAATGCGCTCGCGCATACATGCATACAACGCACGCGACGAGGAGGACGTCGCGCGCAATGACAGAAAAATGAGCTAAGACGATTTATTCTATGCGAGTAAAATTTTTCGATCGAATTTGAAGAGAGAGCAGTAGTAGTCAGCCCACATGCATCCTGCGTGCATTGAACTGCGTGCATTGAACTGCGCGCGAGCGTGCATCGAGGGAGAGTTTCATCTTTTTTATTTGACGACATATTATGCGCTTGCAGAGTATCGTAAATTATTATACCATACCGTAGTACTTTGATGCTATCGCGCGCGAGACCATAGATAACGTGTACGATGAATGAAATGAACGTTTTTTTTACTACTTTGCGCGTATAGATATATGATGCTATTTTGCAAAGTATATATAACTAGTTTTTCATCAACGATTCGGCAAAATTAATTACCGATATATCGGTGCGCGCGCTGGGAGGATGCGAAAGTGGATTTTCTCGTGAAAGCTCTCTGTAGCGTGATCACATACAGAGATTGGAAAAGTCTGTACGTCAAAGAAAACAATTTAATTACCTGGAATATCTGGCGCACTCGTAGACAATTTCAGGCGTGCTCGTGGGCGTTCGGATCCTTGGATAATTACATCGTCGAAAGGAATTGAAGTAAGCGTCAGCTTTACCCAGAAGCTTTCCCTGCAACAAACAAAAAAAACCACATAAAAATTTACACTTCTCCTTCGTGACTGAAAATTTATATAATGTGCGTGTGCAGTATGAAAATGAGAGGAGCAGCAGCGGCAGCAGCAACAATAACAGCAACAGCAGCGGCGAAAGAGAGCGGGTTTGGCCTGGTGCAAATTATAATGCGATTCTCTCGGTTGCCGTACGCCTCGTTCAAGCACCCGCGATTTGAACTTTGTACCGCATGGCAAAACATGCACACACTCGCACGCGAAGGAGGGGGTGGCGGCGGTGTGCCGTACGTGCGAGTTTGCAGCGATTTAATTTATAAACCTTACGCGTGGCGCACGCGTATATATAATTATTATGTTTTTTGTCTTAACCTGTAGATATATATTTATGTAGAAGTTAGTTTAGACTTTGAGACTGATCCATTCAGTCACTAGCATTTAATTTCGAGGTACTTCTTTAATCGATCTCCCTTGAATGTGTCTTTTATATCATTTTCAGCAATTGTAAAATAAAACAATGGTTCGATTCTTTTGATAACAAATATACTCATACGCTTTCGACTGATTTTTCGCACAAGTAAGCTTAAATTAACTATTCTCTTTGAAATTGCATGGGAGTCAACTGACATGAAAAATTTATTATTCATTCTAACTGAAACAGCTTCATGTGGGTAGAATATGTGAAATAAAATTTTAAAAAACCAGCGTACCATAGTGGTAATCGTAGCTGATATATTGTTTAACCATAATCACGAGTGGGAAAATTATACTGTGTAGAAAGTTATGAAACATATTATCAACTCGTATAGAATCATTGTTTAAAAAATCTGAAATTTAATGCACGTTTAATTTAATGTAAAATCAAACATTAAAATTAAAGATACCAAATTTCATTTATGGTATTTATAAATGAAATCTTCGTTGAAAATTAATGTATCAGTATTGATTCATTATTTGCGTGAAGTAAAATTAAAATTTAATGATGATTAATGTTAGCCTCTTCCACTAGATGGCGAGTATCACTGCATAGGAATCCGGAAGTAGCAAAGTAAAAGTAATTATATATAGAATAAATTTTGATAGCAATATATTGTTATAGCACAACGCAATGATTGTGTTTCAAGTTTAAGGGGGGGGGGGGGGGGGGTATAGTCAATTTTTTGTTATATTTGCTCATTTTTGAGATTTATTTTTTGCAATCTAGTAACGAAAATATAGTAATATCGATTTGCACACTAAAAAACATCACTTCAAGAGTATTCAGCTGAATTTTTGTTGGAAAATATTGAAAAATAAGCCTGTGGCATCGTTTTCAAGAAAACACGTCAAAAAATGCGGTGTACACGATAACTTCTCGTAGAATCATCCTAAACAAGCCCAACAACATTTTTTTTTTTAGTTTAGAGGATTCTGAAGGTACTGACGTCGAGTTTTCTAACATATTTTCATTTTTAAAAATTTGGCGTGACTTTGAAGTTGAAAAAATAGGAAAAATACGAAAAAGTGCACTTTTTTTTGGAAAATTGTTGAAAAAAAATGAACATTTTCGCAAAAATGAAAATATCTCGACGTCACTACTTAGTAAAATAGTTAATAAATAACGGTGTAAAATTTCAAAAAGATCGGTCCATAAGTTTTTGAGATATGATGTACACCGCCTTTGAAAATGCTATTGTTCAGGAAACGCGTTTAAAGATTTTGAGATCCCAGTCCTTCCTTTTAGCACGTTTGAAATTCAACTTCAGAAATAATGTACGTTGAAGTTTGAACCTATTGGCGATTACAATTTTTAATATGAACATTTCGATTTATTAAAACTTTATTGAAATATTATTTTTACCTTGCAGATTATGCTTAGGTTTATAGTTAATTTGTAAAAATTAAAAGTCATTTCAAGTTATTCACAGAATTTATTGATGAATCAATTACTGTACAATTTTCATCGCACTGTTTTGATTTTATTCTAATTGAGTTGAATTTCAAAGAAGTCAGTTAATGGTATTGATAATAAATTAAAAAGTACTGGATTATTAAAAATCTAACACGGATATTGTAAACTTTGTAACTGAAAATCAAGCGAGAATGATCCTTAGGCTCATTATTGCAAAGAATGTTGCAAAAAATTCGATTTATACAACTATCACAGGCAATTAGCCATGAAGGTAAGAGAAGCAAATTAAGCGATATAATATTTGAATTTCTATCTCGTGCCGCTGCTATGTGCTCGGATGTACAAGCGAGATTTGCTTTTGAGTCGTGAGAATGACTTTTCGCGCACATTGTACGAGCGACGAGCAGCAGCATCGCACAGAGACATTTAATAGCGATAGTAGGAGGGATAGGGGCGTATAATTGCGACGTTTATACGCATATATACGTATAGATTATCACTTATTATCAACGGCCCGAGAGACGAGAAAATTTTGCAATGAGAACTCTGGAACTGGAAAATTGCGATGATGATAATGTATTCAAGTTCCGAATTTCGTACAGACCACACGGGCCAATGAGTGCCAACGAAACTCTGCGTGCCCTTACAATGATACCGTGAGATTCATCATGATCCACTTTAATTATCATAACTTTATGGTTAATAGTTAATGCGAAATATTATCATGTGTGTTTGTGTTGTGCGAGCGGCCAAGGGCATAATTACGTGTCAATTTATTTCTCTCGAAGAAGCGGCGCCGCGGCCCAGCCAAAATTGCGACGACAACCGGCTCCAAATATGGCAATGTGAGTTAATGAAACAATAATTAAAGAAAATGGACGAGCTCGGCGGAATAATAAAACTCGAATATAAATTCCTTTCATATACACAGTTAGCCGCTGTCTCTACGATCGTGAACAGGGAGAAAATCTGGTGGGATATGCGAGCATCAGAAGTTGAGCTTGTGTAACGAGGGAGATATCGCGAGCTGTAATGAGAAATGAAGCCAAATCTCTGTATCACGAGAGCTGCGGGGATGGTGCACGATCGTCGTGCACGCTCGATAAAGGAAAATTCATCGTATTTACAGCTAATTGCTAAAGTCGCTCGGAAGAAGCTCTGACTACAGCGGGCCATTGTGCGATATCTCATTCGCGTGAATTTTGCAAATCCTGTAAAGCAGCAGAAGCAGCATGCACTGCATCCAAGTGCGCGCGGGTATACGATCAAGTCCTAATGGAACCATTCCCAAAAGACGCTCTCCTCCTCCCTTACCCTCTACACCTTCTGTACACGCTTGCCAGTTTCGAACTCGTCCCTCTAGCTATACAGCACGTGCATTACTTACAAGCTCGAGCTTGCAAATACATATATATCTTTCGAAAGCTGTACGAGAATTTCGATGAGCGCATTTAGCTCTCTTGGAGTAAACTTTTTTTTGCGAATCCCATCCTTTCTTAGGCGAAGCGGAAAAATTGCTCGCCAAACTCTCTGGGCTGCTTAATTGTAATTAATGTTAAGCAGCTGAATTGTATTATAAATAAGAGAGCTCGCACGCGTAGTATAGGCGACTAGTTGTACTAATGGTCGAAACTTGCTTGGCACAAGCCTCATCAGTGCCGCTGCTGTTGCTGCTGCTGCTGCTACTACTACTGTTGGTACTGTGTGTACAATACACAAGCTTTCCCTAACGACGACTAATTCAGTCGACCGAGACAGAGAATAGCAGCAGCGGCAGTAGCAGCACTTGAGCTTGCGGCCCATGCCCCTAGCCCCTTACCCACGATCGTTGTCGGGGCAAAAGAAAAACGCACACGAAACTTCTCAGCTCGACATAGTTGTTGCGTGTATATCCGTGCGCAAACTATATATAACGGGGTGCGTTAATTGAATCTTTCGATTTCGAGCACTTTCCATTTTCAACAGTTCGGCAGCTCGTGTATTATTATTATAATCCGGTTTATACGAATGCTAGTGCTTGCACGTTTAAATCTGATCAAGTGTGTATGAAACGTGCATTAATTTCCGTGCCCGGTGTGTGTACGCTTCGACGCGCTTCAACTGCTACGGAGGGAGAGAGAGAGAGAGCTGGTCAGCCGTGCTGCTTATCTATCCGATGGACCATCGAGCACCATTGGAGTTAGTGTTTCCGCCTTTTTTTCCTCGTCTGAAATATGGAGTTGTTACTTTTATTTTCACCTTTTCTGATTCGTGGAAAAGATTGTTCAGTTACTCACTTAGGTTTCAAATCAGATAGAGGAGCAGGTATAACGCAAAGTAGACGTAAAACTTTTCTTATCGTTTTTGTGGCAAATTAACACTCGAGGCACGCGGCGGCGGCACGTCGTTATATGGCAGGCGCGCAAATACGACGCCAGCAGGGAAAGGGCGCGCTATATATTATATTAGCTCCTAATTCGTCACCGAGGTAGGCCGCAAATTTAGGCTTGAAGATCGTCGTATTAATTAAAGCGCCCCCGACTCGACGGGCTCCACTCGAGCTTTGCACGCGATGACGCGCAGCTTCGTCCGTGCATGCAGCACACACATGTGCATGTATATCCATTCCCTTATACGTGGATAGGTATGTGCTGAAAGCACACACATGTACGCATACTCTCGCATACATACGAGCGCTCGCGAGCGAGGAACGAGGAGCTTCGGAACATTTGCATAGTGTCGAAAGGTTTGCCGCGCGGCGTCGAGGCTGTGCAGCAGCAGCAGCAGTGCGCTGCTCTGCAGGAGGTAGTACGTACATACATGCATATATGCAACGTTTTGTTGGTTTATGGAGAGTGAATAATCGCTCGGTGCGCCGGCGTGAACGCCAGTACTTCATGAGTGTCTGTGCGTGTGTGTGTTTGTGTTGTGTGTACGTGTGTGCAAGCTCGCGCCCGCGTGTGTGGACGGGGGTTGAAAGATTAATAGAACGAGTTTGATTGCTAAGAAATGAGAGTTGGAATTAATAAATTTTCAACACCTACCACCGCAAATGCAGCCCTACGACTGCGGCTGCTTGAATATTGTTTTCGGCGCATGCATCGCAAAACAAATGCACGTATTATGCACGCGGAAAGTAGGTCAAAAGCCTGGCCAAGGTTTTGATTTTAGTGAATTTCGTGCGCGAAAAAATCGGAACAACTGCTATCACCGACGATGCAGTGAATTTCGTTTTAATTTTATTTACGAATAGATGTTTTTTCTCAAATTGAATGAGCTTCGAGTTATGAAAAATTCAGTTATACTAGGAGTGCGATGAAGGCGAGAGCGAGAGTAAAAAAGTTAATTTCAACTATTATATTCTACTCAATGGAGAGAGAAAATTTAGTTATTCAACGGCGTTTATATCAGGAAATAATTAGAGGTGTTTTTTCTGCGGCTCGCCCACAATGACTTTCTCTTTCTCTCGCGCGCCAACTCCCTAGCCTAGGCTCATTAGATAATTATACTGCACAGAAGGAAAACTTCTGTGTGGAGGGAGAGAGAGGAAAATCCTTGTCCACGCACCACCAGCGCCGGAGCAGCGTCTCTGTTGCATTTTTCAACCCGTAACGCGGACCGTTTTTTATTTTTTACCGCCGCCACACGTACACGTTATTATAAAAATACTCCTGATCCCTGGGGTACGCTGGTGTATATATACGCGCAGAAGAACAAGAGCTTTTCTATATTATTATGGCAACAGACTTTTTCGCCCGTGATGTTCTCGCTTTCATCCGTTTTTTTTCTCTCTCTATCTCTCCCTCGCATGCATGGCTGCGTGTATAATACAAACTCATTTCCTCGGTGACATCTCTTTAGACCCAGTTGAATTAGCCGCCTGTCCTCAAGGTACGCTTAACTTCTTATCCCCAGAACACACGTCGTCGTCCCTTTCGTGGTGCTTTTTTCCTCACGATTAATTAATGGACACGCGATTACGATTGAATGACAAATCTCGTTGGCAAAATTACAATTCGAGCAGTTGAATTTGTGCTAGGGCGCGCTGTAACTCGCGCGCGCTTGAGTTAACTTTGACATTATAAATCATTGAGCGTTGGGGCTAATTTGAGGCTACAAATCCAGTTGAGCTTTGCTACTACTGCTGCTACTGCTGTTAAATAGATAGTGTTCAGGGCGCGGGGACCGAGGCAATTTTCTGGAAACTGAATGATTAAGACTACCAATAATTCGCTGTGAATTTCGAGTTGGCTAATTCTGTAGCCAGCGCGCGATGTAACGGCTCCACGAGCGCTTCTATCGATAATTTATGGACAGTGCGAAGCCTGTACTAAAAAGTTATTTTCATTCGGTTATTTTTCCTTCCTTTTCTCACTATAACTTAGCAGCTGTGTATGAGAAGCTCTCGGAATTGCGCTACATGGAAATTTCCCAAGTTTTCTTTAGCATATAAAGCGATGAAAATGTTGAATCACTCATGTTTTCTTTTAATATTCATACAAACTTTTATACATGTGAGACTACAAATCTCCGCGAATGATTTTTTTAAAACATTTCATTATAACTGTCAATTTTCTATTTACTTTCATCTTATAAAAAATGCAAAACAAATAGAATCATTAAAGAGCTTGACATTAAATTTAGCGACAGATGTATAAATTCATTTGCCGTGCCATTAACTGCAAAATACAACGCTCGAGAGCGCGCGAACGTGCATTAATTTTAGCAAAAATAGCGATCGCCACGCGGTGCGTCCAAAACTCGTGACAGCCGCGCTCTCCGCTGTGCTGTGCCGTGCTGCTGCTGGCTCGAGTGCTGTGAAATAGCAGTGCCGCCTACGCTTCATAATTAAGAGGGGGTGAGTGGGGGATTAAATTATGAATAATCAAAAGTCAATTACCTGAATCCAATAAGGCAGATAAAAACCGGTGCAGGCGAGTATCGATGCCAGTATCGACAGTACGACCCAGCAAACACAAAGACCCGTCATCGCGCACGCTATTACACTCACTCATGCACGGGTGTGTGTGTGTGTGTGGCTATGTGTCTGCCCTTATAGACTCTGTTTCTCGTTTTTCTTCACTCTCGCTCTGTTCGTATTCGTCGCTTCGCTTTTTTTTCTCCTCTCTCTCTCACTCCCTAGCGATGAGACACTTGTTATCGTCGCTCCATTGGCGACGACGAGTTCGCGAAGCCGGACGTCGTAGTAGTCCTCCTCGTCGTCGTCTCTTTTTTCATCGTGCGACGAAGACAGCCGGAGTAGAATCCACGTCGTCGTTGTCCCATTTTATCCTCCGTTTTTCTGGTATTATTTTTTTCACTTTTTTCTTTGTGCGAATCTATATTTCTCTTTCTCTCACGGCTGCAAGCTCGATTGGTTTCGAGACCTACATACATAACATTATGTGAACAAAAAAAAATAAAGGAGCACACGTTAATGATCTCGAATGGACTCGATGCGTCAAAGCTATCAATAACAGAGAGTCTCCTATGTACCTTTATATACACGTAAACTTTGCTCACTGAATTGGCTATTTCCCCCTACAATACGGTACGCGCGCTTCTATGACATTTAACAAGCTGAATTTTGCATTTAATTTTGCGTGCTGCGTTACAGCTCGAGCTGCGATGCGTCATGAATTTCGCGCGCTCGGCGATCCACGCGCACTACTCGCAATCTAACTTTATATCTACAGGGCGTGCTCGTGCGCGTAAAGTATATTTCTTGATACAAAAGTTGGCGTGATTTGAGACCATGGATGCGCGCGCGAGCGGCCAAACGCTGCGTCTATATATGCATGGAGGCTTTTCTCCAAAGTACTTATTCTGTTTTCTCAGAAGAAAACTTGTCTTAGAAGAAAGGAAGAAAGGAAGAGAGAAAACTTTGGCGAACAACGCGAGAAGCTCATTCTTCGCGCAGTAGTATAGTAGCAGCCCAGCAGCGGTATCCACTTTTCAAGTGGCAAGTTTGTCTAAATAAACGAGTAAAAAAATGCCCGTACACTCGCGCGCGCGACTGACTTACGCGTCGTTGTTTCGCCTAGTTGTTGTTGCGTCTCGTCTCTCCCTGCACTGCACACCCCGCCAGATGATATTAACACCGCGTTTCGCACCTAGATGCGTCCACGAGCTACGACAATGAAATTTTCTCTCCCTCTTTTTCTCTCTCGCTCACTAGCATAGCTAGCAAACGCTGCTCAAAAGTAATTGCTTTACACGGCATAAAATTTGCTTTTGCCAGCAGCAAGATTTGGCGAAAAAGAGTGTGAGAGAAAGAGAGCGAGCTCGCGAAAGTGCTCAATCCAACCACTGCTGCTGCTGCAGCTGCGTACGCAAAAAAGCTGCCACTGCTTTGCTACACACAGAAGCTTTTATCGCGTCAACGGTCCGCCTGCCGTTACTACTGCTTTTGAGGAGAGTTGAGCTTTCGAAATAATGAAAAATGAAAAAAATCCGAAATAACCAATTCAGCGAGCAGAGTGTACAGCTATATAGGTTGACTCGAGCTTACACTGCACACGTACTTTTGTAAAAATATATATAATGCAACACTGCTCCGCAGGCGGCGACGGCGACGACCACGACAGAGATGGCAAAAAACAGCTCTACGGCTACCACATGACACACTCTTTATATGTATTTTTTTCTCTCTCTCTCTCTCTCTCTCTCTGGTTGCAACAGCAACAGCGACACTGTATGATATTATAAACTTCACTGAGCGCGCGGGCAACGCGTATAAGACACGAGGAGGAGCCGCAGCTTTGGACGGTACTACGATGCTCTCTGTTCTTTTCTTCTTCCTTTTCTTCTTCGTCGCGGTCGCTCTCGTCGTCGTTCTCGTCGTTTACTTCTTCTGCCAAAGAATAAAGTTTCAGTAGTCGTAAGAGCAGCGGCGGTACTATAAGCAGCGTCTCGCGCACACATCCGCAACCAAAAATAAATTCATCTGGAGTGGTACGGCTGCTGCTACTGCTGCCTCGCCGCTGTATATGTGCGCGTATGTGTCCGTATAAGATACGAAAATAAATCGCAAACGTGCACGGCGGCGATTTGCGGCGTATTCTTGTTACACGCACAGCTCGCTTACCGCAAAACGCTATTGCGCTGCTACACAGTTTTTGTTGTGTGTTGACGCTTTAAAAGCACGTGACTACTAAACGTCAGGGTCGTTGCACTTTGCTGAAAAGTCATTTTCAATTTGCCGATCGCTGCGTATAATATGTCAATCGTGTGCCAAGATTTCATGAAAAATCAAGGAAAATTGGGTAGTATCGTGGATACGTATCGACGCACGAAGACGCAAACTTTTGTCGACATATTTCGGTCGCGAGCTCGCGTGGGAATGCAAAAAAAGTCTGCGCGTACGAGAGGCTCCGCGCGAATAGTCTTATATCTCCGCGAGGCTCTCTCTGCGAGCGAATCGGGAGAGCGACTGACTGGCTGGCTCCGTGAAAACCATCCACGAGCCAAACACCGAGAGAGAGAGAGAGAGAGAGAGAAAGAGAGATGTAGATATACGGGGGCTGCTGCGACACATCTGGCCAGCAGCAGCAACAGCAGTAGAAGCAGCGCGCATGCTTACACTTTGCGCTCTCGCTCGCTCTCTCTCGCAGTGTATACATATAGATCCTCTGCTGGCTGCGTGCTGCACTCTCGCTTATACTGCTGCTGCGCTGCAGACCCCCCTTCTCAACCCAAGCGATAGAATCTCCAGAATATTATTTCTCTTGCGTAAATCGAGACTTTTGTTTTTTGCTGGTTTATTAAAAAAAAACAGAAAGAAAGAGTACGAATGAATTTGGTTGAAATTTAAAGTATGTTTTTTCGTTCAGGACAGAACCCTCCGATGGACAAAAAAAGCAAAGTCATCGCAAGGAAACAGCATACGGACTTTGTAATATATTTATTTTCGAGAACGAGATGTCAATACAATATTCGAGTTGTTACTAATTGTCCGATAAATAATTCGAATAAGTAGATCAGGCATTTGAGTGAGTGGGTGGCAGATAATGAAGTTAAGACTTTGACTAAGTCTCGCTGGGAAATTTGAGCGTTGCATTTTCAATGACAGCTTGACAACTTGGCTGCTCTAATCCATTCATACTTCCTGCTGCACTTGGCTCTATAAACGTATGGCAGCGCGGCAGTTAGTTATGTCTGTATAAGTGCGCGATGGTAAGTATACACGTATGTGGACCCATCCACGTTGAAGCTGTATGACAAATATGCTGGAGCGGTAGGCGCCAAATACATTTGCAGCGACGGAGTATAAGCTTATACTTTTAGCTGCCGAAGATCACGTTCTGCCGTGTGCGCGGTCGATTTGCTCCTCTTGTGCTTTCTCTCTCTTTCTCGTTCTCTCTCGATATATGTATACGCTTT
The DNA here is from genome assembly GCA_034770305.1 of Trichogramma dendrolimi. Taxonomy (NCBI): domain Eukaryota; kingdom Metazoa; phylum Arthropoda; class Insecta; order Hymenoptera; family Trichogrammatidae; genus Trichogramma; species Trichogramma dendrolimi. The sequence continues at coordinate 1,312,947 of JAPMIB010000007.1, read as the reverse complement.
TGTGTGACTACATATTGAGTATATAGTCGTGTACACAAGTCCGAAAGCTCTCGAGGTTACTGGATAACTTTATTCGTTCTCCTCTCCCTCTCTCTCTTTCTCTCTTACTGTATCGCCCAGCACGACGACCCCGAAATCGTCTCTTTGCGTGCATTTTGCTGATTCTCTCGAGGATCGTTGCTCTTCGAGTGTACACACACACACACACACACATACATTGGCTTTCTCGAACTGCGCACATTTACACACGCGAAAGCAGTCGAGCTACTATATACGTGCATTGGTAATTACCTATCGAAGATTTCCGTTCGAAATATTAATAACATAATACGCTTTTTGGCCCTGGCGCTCCGTGAAAGCGACCCTCCGGCAGCCTCGAGTTGATTACAAATTCCCTCGAGCGTTGTCACCGCACACGATCGGATGATTTGGAAATTAAATCGAAGAAAATGAACAATCTGTACAAGCCGGTAATTACGTGTTGTACGTATATATTGTATGGTTTGGGCTCGAGCTTCGATTTGACTTTTGAAATTCCTCGAGGAATTCGAGAACACGGCTCTAAATAACCGGCTGGCGGTTGCTGCGCATTATTACCCAACATAAACCTCGACAAAATTATCAAAGCTCGCCCCCGTACGTACTTGGTGCTCGCGTCAGAATTTAACGACATTTCGCACAGCTCGTAGCTAGAAAATTGAGGGGAAGGGCGGAGGATCGATGGAAAAAAGGCAATAACGTCAAGTAGTAGTATCGATAGTTTAGGTAGCTGTATAAAGGCATATCAACCACATTATTGTGGTGGTGGCGGTGATGATGCGGCTTCGTAATTCAGTATAAAGCAGTAGCTTCGGCCGTGGCAGCATCAACGATACTATACATTATGAGGAGAAGGGTGTATGTAGCGCGCGCGCTTGCCTCGCAAGCACGGAAACGAAATTCGAAGCTGCTGCTGCTCGGGTCGGACCGGTGCGCGCGACGCGATCGCATTAACGAGGCTATTCGACGCGCGCTACCGAACCTCGTAGCCCCCCGCCCCCTCTCCTCTTTCCTCACCCGTGTATATATACATGCACCTATAGCCACCCCCAAAGTATCTCGCCGCTACTGAACGCGCTTATTATATGCAAGCGACTAAAGGCTCCTCTACGTACGTTTTACACGCCGGCGATGACGATGGAGGTAGTAGTCGACGTACGTATTATATGCAGCGACACAAACTCGCGCAAAATCCTCGACGCTCAACGGGGCAAGAAAATATCGAGAAGCAAATGTCCGGAACGAGAAGATTGTCCGCGAGCATTTGTGATATTCGTGTACAAAGTACCTCGTCGCATTACATGCACGCGCGTCGAGCATTACTATGTACGGCCCAGCTCTCCCTCTCGAGGAGTAAGAGGAGAAGGAGAACAGTTGAACTGCAGCTATCGTTGACTCGAGCTTGCAAGCTTAACGATCCGGCGCACGACGTGTACGCATGTATGTGAGTAGGCGATTATGCGTCAAGGACTTTGTGTTGTGCGAGACAATTCTAGTCCTTTTTTCAGCTGTTCATAGATACGTACGTCCCTGTTTACAACCATTCATTTAAGTTCACTTGATTTTTATAATAAAGTTCGATTATCTATGGTAAATCGTAATTATTCATTTCAACATTAACCACATTTTAAATTACCTGAAAATGACAATTTGTTTTGAAAGGTCTAGCCTAGTTTTATCCACTGTAAAGCGAAATATTATATTGCTGAAGTTGATGATACTATTTTTTTCTACGAAAGCCTAAAATTAGCGACAAAGTTGCGTATTTTAGGTTAGATTGGGAAATATATCATTTTAAGCCTACACCGATAGATGGCGAGTACCAATATCTAGAAATTTGTAAGTGGAAAAGTACATATAACTTTATAAATCAAAGCATGCTTTGAAAAAAGATGCAATCTCAAGGAATTTATCTACAAATCAACGACTAGTCAGTTGGACATTTCTACCAGGACTTGGATTGTAACACAAATATTACTAAGGAGGTAGCAAATACTTCCTTAAACATTGTTATAAATTGAAAATGTTTGGCATACGTCTAGAAGAAATTATTCAAGTGCTTGAGCAATAAAAAATCGAACCCAAGCCAATGCATCCATCGAATGTGATTTCGATTAATCGTTCTAACTTTTATGCATAAAATGGTTCTTACGACGCTGCATAAATAGTATTCATTATGCAAACCTTTTAGTTTCTACTTAATGGTCGAGTGAACGAAAGCAGAAGAAATAATAAGATGAAAGACATTTTCAGATGCGGCGTTGCACACGCGGAACCTTTACATGAAATCTCACGGAAAATTGTAGAGAGAAAGAGAGCCGCGCGCAGAGTGCGAGAGCGATAAAGAGCGTGGGGAGAAAGCAAAGCGAAACTGCTCTTGCGCTTGGCGCTGCTGCTGCTTGCTATTTAAACCGCAAAAGAGACGAGTTAGCTCATTTCCACCTGCAGTCCCCTTTCTCTCTCATCCAGCAGGCGCCCCCGCGCGGCGCCACTTCCCTCTTCTCGTGCGCACACCGAGAGAAGAAGAGTATTCGCGCGCGAGCGCTTACATCCGGCTGCGTAAGCTCTCACCCAGCGCTGCGGCCTCGACTTTCGTTTTATAATTAACGCTCAAAAGACTTTCTTTCACCTAGTTAATTTACAGAAATAAAAAGTAAAAATACACGCGAGAAAAATGATTCAAAAATGTATCGCGTGCGAATGTATATTTAACGCGTATAAGTGCACTGAATAAACTTTTGGTTCTCGAGCCCGTTAGCCACCACCCCGGGAAAATTCCTGCGGGTAATATGCATTTTGCCCGAGTGCCCCTTTTTTGTGTAAGCTTAGTCCAACAATGTACAAAGCGCAACTCTCTATAGCTCGAGAGCCCTGCGAAGAACTTCTTGATTTTATCTTGCGACTTTAAATTTTATACTCTTAGTCCGAAGAAATTTTTTACTTTGCACTATACACGTGGGGTGTATATACGCACACCGCTTGTATTACGCGCCGCATTTGGCTCTGTATATACTTTCTCGTCTCATGGAATTCGTTAACAACGTACAGAGAAGAGAGAAACAGAGAGAAAAAAGATAGAAGCAGCATTAAAACTCGCAAGGCAAATGTCGCCAAAATTACAGTCCGTAATTCTAATTCAAGGATGAAGGAATGAAACTTTTTCGTGTTAAGTTTATACAGCTGGCTCGGCGTGTGCACGAGTGTTTGTCGAAAATTTATTCACAATTTATTCGTGCGTCAAGAAAAAAATAATAATAGTAGGACAGTGCAAAAAAGATGGTACTCCTAAACATTTTCGAAAAGCTTAATCGTGCATATAATATTACAAAATAAAGCTTGATAAACTTTTGCAAGAAATAATGCCAAACGTTTGGTTTCGACGTGAAACTTGCTCTCAAAACGCCAGAGAGTGTATGTATGTGTGTATACGGGGATGCGTGTGTGCATATAAAGGATATAGAGACAATAGTAATAATCTGCAGCCAGCTCGTTACAGCCCATCGTAATCATAAAGCTGATCTTCCCTCGGCGGTACTCAAGCGCAAAAGCTGCGCTCTCTACGTTGTGAGCAGAGCACTGTTAGTATATGTGTGTATATATAGGCGCTGCTACTCGCGCTCTCACTCGTTTCCATCGTGGAAAGAGCTGCTGCCTCGGAGCTGCAGCTGCACAGATGTAAATTTTGATTGTCGATTTACATGGGATCTCGTTAAAAAAATAAAGAGAAAAAGAATCGTTTAATACCTCTCAAAATAATGGAAATAATTTTTCGATTTCTCGCTTTGCTTCGTGTACCTCAAGACGTATATTATTATCGATACGACGACGAGGACGACGACGATGACGGCTACGGTGCCGCGATATAACGACTAAGCGAAGAAGCAGTTAGTTTTTTTTCTGCGAGCTCGACGCTTCTTTCTCGCCGTAGCAGCTATCTATATATATGCACGCTTCGACTCGTTTCGCGACGCGGCGCAGCATCAAGGCGCGCTTTTCATTTTAACGCTCGATCGAACGAGTCTCGGGCGCTGATTGTAATGATAGAGCAAGAAAAAGAAGCGAGCGAGCGAGTTTAGTTTTATTCGCTATGGCCTTTACATAGCAATGATAAAACTCGCTCGCGTTCAATTTCAATTTGCCTGCGAAGCGTTCGTTGAATTATTTAGCCGAGCAGCAATACTTAGACTTGGACCGTGAATTTCAAAATTTGCGTGATGGCTGATGGAAGTATGTAGGCGCGGTAGCTGGCAATTCCGCAGAGCAATTGGACCAACGATACTCGAGAATAACGAATATAACGCGACTATGTACTAACGGGCGCCTGGCGGCAGCGCGTTAACAACGTTATACGTTATTCTAGTCGGTAGCTACGATGGACGGACAAGTACTCTTGGGCTGCGGTCTATCGACCTTGAATATATGAAGCTCGCTCACTACGTGCGTATATAGATGTGTACATGGACATCGGAGTTGGCTATGGATAATATAGCTACGGTTCAAAAAGAACGAGAGAGAGAGAGAGAGACAAAGATGGTGAAGGCGAGGGAACGAGTTTCGATGAACTTCTCCCGAAATGTGTGCGCGCACAGGTGCGATTCGAATTCCCTTATCAGCACGGGATTCTCGACGAATTTAACGAGCTATCTCTCGATTGTGGTGCCATCTCCTTCGCCTCCCTCCGCAGCTACATCCCTCGTCTGTTACAGAGAACTACGTTTTTTTCCACGTATATGACAAAGTTTGAAAAGGTTAATTCGAAGTTTCTAAAAAATAATGCATCACGATTTAAAAAACGAAAAATATCCCGAGCGTTATGTAAGGCCTTATGAAAACTTGAACGTTTACGTATATATATGCATGCAAGACGTCACTTATAATGTATACGAACTGGCACAAGATTTACGGATATTTTTTTTCTTCTCTCTTTGGTTTATACACGGGCGAGCATACTTTTGGGGATTTGTCGGGATGGAAAAGCTGCGCCGTGTATGCTATGTGTATGTGTGCGTGTGCATCTTTGCTGAAAGGTGTACGTGAGGAAGATCAACGAGAATAGAAGAGTCGTGATAGCTTTGCAAGGCTTTCCTTATACTCGTGGCTTCGAACTCTTCTGCACAGGGCCACCACGTGAGTACACGTGTACGCGTATGTGTGTATGTGTATGCGTGGGTGTGCACTCATCCAAAAAGAAGAAAAAAAATAGTGGATTATCTTTGAGCAAAAAGTCGATGCGGGCGGACGTGGATCCGAACTCGTACATGTAGCCAAAAATTTTGAGCGATAAAATACAAATTCCCTACTTGAAAAATTTGAAACAGAGACATTAGTCGCGACGACGACACGACGTTGAAAAGTACCCCGCATACGCTGCAGAGCTTATAAATGTTTAATGCTACAAACTCGAGCGCTGAAGTAGCTGCTGTAAGAGAGATGCGTTCGTGTGTGTATATTACAACACGTGGTGCATCTCGCGCGCGTTGCACTGCACTCACTGCTCCAACACTTTACTTACTCACGCCCAAGGTAGGCGCCGAGTGCAGCAGAAACTTATATAATATATATATATATATATCACATATTAAATACACGCGTAGTGTGTGTACCGAGGCACACGCACGCACTCACACTCGCGCACCGGCAGCCGAGCTTGTAAATTGACTAACTATTCACAACAGAAACAAGTTTTAGTACGCGCAGACGTATACGGAATATTAATTTTCTAGTCCTCGCGCGCCCCGCGCGCAGAGTATTATATAAGCCATGCCGCGCGTTTATACGTATATAATAATGCGCGCTTTTACATATTACACGCTTTATTATTATATACGTATATTATATACACGCACTGCTACTCTGGCACACTTGATGTGCATTCACACGAGGTGTCGGGAAAAGCATGAGCTCTCTCGCGCGCACAAGGCAATCTCCCGTGCCGTATATCTGGATCTCTTACAAGCCTCGTAGCTCTCGTAAACCTATATATAACACTTTGCGACACTGAGTCAAGTGTTCCGGAGCTCGGCGGAGTTTACAAGTCGTAAAAATGTGCGAGTTATTGAATGTGCATTGAGTGCGCTACTTGTCGCGCGTACTACGGTACTGCTACGTGCGCGACGTCGCCCTCTTCTGATAAGACTATCTATATGTATACACATTATTATTATATGTGCTAGCACGCTGCAGAGACCGAGTGATCGTCTCACGCGCTAGTTCTCACGCCTTCTATGTACGCGATGTACCGAGACGTATCGATACTTTGCCCAAATGGCGAATCGCAGGCAAACACGAATTGTTTGAGTAACTCTTTGCAAAACGATCGAGAAACGTTCAAACTCGTGCAGCCAGAGGAAGAGATACACGCATAATGTATACGATTTGAAGAAAAAAAAAGAGCAATGACTTTCGTTCAAAGATCACTGGCACTTTTCAGCTCTCCGCGCGCGCGCAAAAATCATTCCCGTATCCGTTTACATTATCAGAAATTTTAAAACTCGTACTCACTGCATCGCACGCGCCAACTACTAAAATCCAACTACCAATCCCAGCATAATCATTTCAATAACATAATCAAGCCAATGCATAATTATCAATGACTTATATTAAAGATTATAACGAATATCGCGTAGGTAGCACCATTATGGTCTCTATCGGTTAGATAGAGATTTAGAGATTTAGAGTTTTGTTTTTTCTCTGTTGAGTAATTTTTCACACATATCACACGTGTGTGTAAGTAAGTTGTGTCCCTAGATTAATTATATTTTCATTAAAATTTCGACGATATAGGGAGAAAGTGTCGTCAAGGAGCTATCATAATCGCGGAGTCACCTAAGTAATATACGAGTAGTGCGTAGAAGTCGCTGCCGAGGAGTGAAATTCCAGCGACCCAAAAATCGATTTTTTAAATGGAAACCCCCATTTTTTATTGCGGATTTAAAAAGAACGGAAAATTTTACGTTGAAACATATATCTTGTTTTTTTTTCAAGGTCATTTTAAGGGCGTAACAGACGCAAATAAAACCTCGATTTAAACTAAAATTAAGTTCAAGTAAGGGCTTTTTTTTCTTATTGTACCGCCTCCAAAAGGACCCTGAAAAAAATAATAAAATTCATGTTTTCACGTAAAATTTTCCGCTATTTTTAATGGTGACCTTGAATTTGACCTTGAACATATAACCTATATGTATATGGTGAACCAAAAATCGACTATTTGCACGGTGACCCCCATTTTTTATAATAAATTTGAAAAGAGGGAAAAATTTCATGTTCGATTATGTATTTTGTTTTTTTCAAGGTCATTTTGGAGGCGGTACAGTTAAAAAAAAAGCCCTTACTCGAACTTAATTTTAGGTTAAATTGGGGTTTTAGTTGCGTCTGTAACGCCCTTAAAAAGACCTTGAAAAAAAAATACATGTTTCAACGTAAAATTTTCCGTTCTTTTCAAATCTGCAATAAAAAATGGGGGTTTCCTTCCATCCATCCATCGAAAAATCGATTTTTGGGTCGCTGGAGCTTGAAGGTCATATTCAAGGTCAAATTCAAGGTCACCATTAGATTCCCCGAAAAAAAATACGTCAGATATGAGGTTTTTGATTTTTTTCCAACTTATTCTACGAGATTTCCAGGAGTTTCCATATTTATTCCTCACCCTGTATATCAAATCTAGGTACCTTATTGGCTACTCGAGGCGTTTAACTTAGACTATTTTTTTGGGTGTATTTCGTGTCAAATCACAGTGAACAGCTATTATTAAGCGAGCGATGAAAAGAAGAGAGGATACATTTAGGTATATCTATTTTAGTACATGTCATATTATTATTAATTTTTTTAAATTTATCGCTCCATCAAAATTTATTGTTTTTAAGGGTGAAGAAAGAGTCGAACGATACTTGGCCAGACACAGATGATGATCATATTTTCGATTCGTTGGACTCTTCCGAAGCTAAAAACGTTAAAACATTCACGTTTAACGATGCATCGGTAAGTTCAATAATTTGAATTATGTTCTAATTTTACACTATCAAAAACTGTTAGAAAATTTTTATTTTAGACCAATTAAAAGAATGAGGTTATGTCGTTACATTAAAAGTAAGATGAAAAAATATTTGTAGATTTGGAGTGTAAATATGTTAAACAAGAACTCAAACTTTTACCAAAAACAATCTGCAAAACTGAGTATCAAAGTTGTCTACCTATTGTAAAAATAGAAAACCAAATTTAGGCAAATGGCTGAAATGAAAAGAGACCAACAATTTTAATGAAAAAAGAATTCAATTACGATAATAACTGTCAGTTTCAAGAAAAGTTTCGATTGAAACTTAACGAGTCCGAGGCAATAAAAATATTTGAAAAATCAACTCAACGCAGACTATTTCAAAAGTGTAATCTGAGTCCAAAAATATATGAAAAAAGAGTGAGTTTAAATACACATATCAATACGACACACTAAGAAAACTAGAACATATAAATGTGAGATTTGTCACAAAACATTTGAACTAAAAAGATACCTCATAGCTCACATAAATAGACTACATACCGGTGACAACTCTTTTGAGTAAACGATTTTTCACAAATACAAGAGTGACCTCAATAAGCACATAATAACAGTACATGATCGTAGCAAACCTTTTGAATGTGAGATATGCTACAAATCATTCGGATACAAAAGTTACCTCCGTAAGCACATAAGTGCAGTACACGATCGGAGCAAACCCTACGAATGTACAATATGTCAAAAATCATATGGTCGCAAGGAAATTCTCAAAGCTCACATGAATGCAGTACATGATCATATCGAACCCTTCGAGTGTGAGATATGTCATAAGTCATTTGGGTACAAAAGTGATCTCAAGATACACATTAATTCAGTACATGATTGTAGGAAACCATATGAATGTTACATTTGTCATAAATTATTTGGACGAAAAAATACCCTTAAACGCCACGTCAGCGTAGTACATGTTCAGAGCAAACCCTTCGAATATGAGATATGTGAGAAATCATTTGAACGCCAATAAACCTTAAAAATGCATATAAATGCAGTACACGATCGGATTGAACTTTTTGAATGTGAAATTTGTCGCAAAACATTTGGATATAAACATCACATGAATGCAGCACATAATCGTATCAAAACCTTCAAGTGCGACATTTGTCAGAAATCATTTGAACAAAAAGTGACCTCTGTATTCACATAAATACACGCTCGTAGCAAATCCTTCGAATGTGAGATGCGTCAGAAATAATTTGATTACAAAAGCTACCTCAAACGTCACGTTAACACGGTTCATGATCGTGGCAAACTCTTCGAATTGGAGGTTTGTCACAAATTATTTGGATATCAGAATAATCTCTAAAGACATTATGACAGTACATTATCGTAATAAATCCTTCAATTGTGATATTTGTTCGAAAACATTTAGATAAAAAAGTACCCTCAATGAAATATTACGAACTGTTTTCGTTTTATTGTGACGCTACAATATAAGCAATGTTTTACTATCAATTTGTTTTTTAAAGTATTACTGTTAAATAAATCTTTCAAAATTATAATTGTCAGTTAAACATTTTTTAAGTAGCTGCTTCCTATCGCGATATCCTATGTCTTAAAATCTCCGATATCCTGCGAAAATAATATTTATAAATAATTATTCCTAAACTTCGTATGCTGACCCCCTTAACTGATTTTTGTACACGCAGAAGATAAAACAATGCAACCAAAAAAAAATTCTGAAAGTAGTAGAAAGTAGTAGAAAGTCAACCCGAAGTCAAAGCATAACATTTATCTAATGACCAAAATACATTATCTCTCATCTATTTTGAACGTAAGTATACTCCCGCGCAGCATACATAAATTGGTATATGAAAAATGTGTCCATAAATGCAAGTTCGCCACTGTTTCTCATAGATAGTTCATATGTATAATCAAAAACTATGTAAAGATTTAAATCCTCCTTAAAATCCAATCATCTCTTTGTATATCTGTACGTACGAGGTAAAAATAACAGGCCTCCTTAGAGCTTGATCGAAACATAATCGACGCACATGTGTATTGAGGATTAGCCAACTGTATTGGATATTGAGTGTGAGCGTGTGCCGGTCAGTAAGGCAGTGTTAAGACCTCGATAGCATAGACAGCAACGTCGTCGTCAGGTGATTTGCTCAGGCAGTAAAGTTTTCGACTATCGAGAATAGTTACAAGTCAAAAACTTTGGTTATCAAGTGATGAAGAGCCGATTTTGATGGAGGAGGCGGTCGTTCTTCTTTATAAGAATTGGAAGATAAGCGTATCAGTCGTGTTTTATATAGATACAAGTATAATTTTCCAATCACACAAATGAAAATGAGCCTTTCTATTACTGCTCCTTTCCTTCTCTACATCTGTCTCCTTTTATAATTATAAGAAATAAATCGAGTCTTCGCTCGAGCGTAAAATTATCCTTCGCGAGAGAAAAATGCGTCGTCTTCGTCGCAGTCGTTGATGCAGCTTTTTCTCGACTTGCTCCCGACCGCATATACGCTGAAGATTTATTCTTGTTTCAAGTCTTTATTTCCATTCTCATTTGAATATCGTGGCAAGTTTTACTTTCGAAATGCCATAAAATGCAGTCTTGAGCCAATGTAGAGATAAACTCGCGAAAAATCGTAGTTTTTTTTATTGTATCATGCTTGTAATGATCCATACCCTACCTATGATACTCCTAGAATTTCTGAGCTCATTTTATTTTTTATTTTTCAAGATGCCATAGTAGTACCAGCAGCACACGTATCGATCGAAAAATAATCTTTTCATGAAAATCTTTTATTTCATCCAACACAATTGCACTTTAGAGTCCATTAAAAGGAAGATGGATCGGGCTACGTCAAATATTCAAGGTAATGTACGAGCTTTTAGATCATATCGAGATTTAATGCAGACGCACGTTCGGTATACTTTGGCAAGCCCCGAGCAAAAATCGGAGCTACAATTTTTTCCTTCATTCTCTCTTCTTTCGCACATAACTACATTTTAAGTCAATCTCTCGAGAGCCTTGGAGCACCGCTCTTCGAGCTTTTTTTTGCAAAACTTTACATTGATTTTTTTCACGCAGACCTTCGAGCAGGGCACATTGAAGATTCAAATCTCTACTGCTTGTCATTCGGCGACGATAAGCCAATGTTATTTTAAAGCGCGTTTATCATCTTTTTATCGCGTAATTTTTTATAAGCGATGCTTATATAGTGGCCTAGACGTTCACCAAGGAAGAAAAACCATCGCACTACATATGTATATGGGTAATTCTTTAAGTAGAGAATAATTCGAGCCGTGTATGAAAAAAATTTCCAAATTCTTTCACATGTCAATCAGCACAAACAAAATTTCTGTCATGTGCGATGTTAGATCAATAAAAAACTTGAACTATATAAATATGGCATTTGCCACAAATTATTTGGACGAAAAAGTGACCTTAAATGCCATGTCAGGGCAGTACATATTCGGAGCAAATCCTTCAAATGTAACATTTATTACTAGTCATTTGGCTGCAAATAACATCTCAAATCTCACATAAATTTTGTACATGTCGCACATCGTTTGGATTACAAAAGGATCTTAAAAAACACATTTTAATATTACATGATCTTAACACACCCTTTGAATGCGAGATTTGGTGCAAATCATTTAGACAAAGTTACTTCAAACGTCACATCAATACAGTACATAAAAGCAACAAACCCTTTAAATGTGATATTTGATACAAATCATTTAGATACCAAAGTAATCTCATGAGGCACATCAAATATAGTACATGATGGTAGTAAAGGAGGAGCATGAGATTAGTCCGGAAACATTCGAACTCAGTGAAGATTTCTTCTACATAACACACACACGAATAATTTTGGAAAATCTTACAATTAACTATCCATCATATTGTAAAAAACAATAAAGTATTGTAAATAGTTTTTCATTTTTTCGTAATTCTAGAAAACCTTCTTTCGTGGGAAAATAGTACCATGAACTGGTGCAAATATGGTTTTTTACCAAAATTCGTTACAGCATTCGCCTCTGACTCGTGACGTATCCTTTGCTAAAAAAAACCATAACTGCACCTATTGAAAATTGTACTATTCGCACATCAGTATACTTTTGAGTTGGAAAGTAAAATTTTGTCAATTCCTAGAGAGCAACCCATATACATGTGTATAAAGGGCAAAATAAGAAGGACCGGCAGCATCTACTTTTTTAATCCTCGAGAGGAGTGACATCGTGAATTATTATTAGCTCTTGAATAAAAAATGCTGGTCACGATGAGATGTATAAAAGCATCGGGAGGACATTGTTCCGCTGTGTCAGTGTAGCGACATAGTGCTGTCTCGAGCTTTTATCCCTTCACTTGCCGTTAAATCTAAAGGAATCCACAGCGTACTCCGTCTCTGTCTCTCTCTCTCTTGCACGCGCTAACATCGCTTATTTTTCTTCCTCATTATTATACTCTTCTTCCTCAGTGTCGTTTGCTTTCCGCAATTTCTTTTTTATCATTCGCGAGTGCTCCTTGAGTTACCGGAAATCTCATCTAAAATGCGCGCGTGATAAAATGTTCGAAGAATATTTCTGTCAGTTATTTCAATGACTTGACGAGAACAAAAAAAGAACCGAAGGGTATTAATAAGGAATTTTACTTATACCGACAAACTGCACGCAGGTCTAGCTCATTCTCTCTTTAATCTTACCTTGTCCATGATTTGTAGTTCAGGTGCCGTTAGTCAAGCTTGCGAGCTTGTATCGGTGAGTAAGCTTGTATCTTGAGTATGTGTGCGTGTCTCGAGCTGCCAGTCTGATAGATAGCCAAGGCGAGTAAGAGAGAGAGAGAGCTTGCACAACGATACCTTCTCTTCTTCTTCTTCTTCTTTCGACAAACTTTGTACTTTCTCAGGGGCCGGTACGCGATGTTGCTACTGCTGCTGCTGCTGCTACTGTTGCTGTGTGGCGGTGCACACGTGGTACAGCGAGAGGCGAAACCGAAAAGCAGCACAAGACGATAAGCGATCGGCGCAGTGGTTGCTGCAGTTTCTTCGTTCCTCTATATACATATATATATATATAAGAGCTTAAACAAGCTCTACAACTTTACCTTTACCATATATGCGCGCGCGCGAGTGTGTATATCGATCGTTCAAACTTTCCCATGTACTTCGCCCCCCGTCTCTTCTGTTTCAGTCTTTTCGTTCTTTTAATTCACGATCAAAAGTTTTGGGTGCACGATGCGCTCGGGGTGTATATTTTTTTATAATACACACGTATACGTGTCAGAACGCTTTTCGCGTCTTTTGTTGACGATGTTTCGAGAGAGAAAGAAAGAGAGAGAGAGAGAGAGAGAAAATTGATGCCACACGTGCAGCATACTTTCTCACTTGAGTTTCAGAGCTCCTATGCAGGGGGCTAGCGCTCGGATGAGATAACTTTTTATCTCACGACAATGAAAAAAGATTCGCTCAAAGTTCGGATTTGGATTTACTAATTCTTACGGCGGGCAAATTAGGTAAAGCGCAAAAAATCTCTTGACGCACTGTTGTGAACGAATTTATCATTCGAGAATAAATCAAGCATGCGTATCTGTGTGAACATATATCTTATAATAATAATATGTGGGTGAGCCTCGTAGGTGCACGACGAGTGTAAATCAATCGTTCGCGAGTACAAATACTTGCGTCCAGAAATTCGGTAAATCGGGCGTGCTACGTATTTATACACATCGAGAGCTGTATATGCAACGTTTTCTTCCTTTCCTTTCCTTTCTTTTTATTTTCTCTGCAGCTCGCAGCGCGGCAGCGTCGGTGGCTCACGCATCACAGATCGAGGCGGAAATACGCTCGAGGCAGAGTTTTCCGATCAAGTTTGTTACGAAAGATCATCTCTCTAGTGCGCAAATAGAAAGAGTAAAGCCAAAACCACATGCGAGGAAAAAGACAGAAAGAAAGAAAGAAAGAGGGAAAGAAAGTCAGCTCGCGAGCTCGAGGAAAAAAGTCCAAAAAACGAAAGAAAACGAAAGAGAGAAAGAAAATATCAGAGTTAGTAGTCAGTCGTTGGGATTTGACTCGATTTCCGCCTTTCTTGTATTGTTTATTCCTATATGCGCGCGCCTGTACGAATGACTTCTATCTCACTGCTTGCGGGTGAATTATTGCCAGCGATAAATAATAGATCGCTCTACCCCTCCCTCGTTCTTTTGCTCTCTCAGTTCTGGTATTACTTTCAACTTTCAACCTCGTATACGTATATATAGATATCCTTTAACCTTTAACCCAATCGTATATCGGGACTCACGCATTCAACCTCGTAAATTTTTATCCTTGCATTCGTTCTTTTCTTTTTCTTCTCCCGCAGTCTTTCTCTCTCTCGCACTCCTAGTTCGAGCAAATACTTATTTCTTTCGCGTCTTTTTTTCGGGGCTACAGCAGCAACCGCCTCGATTGCTCTGTACATTTGAGCGTAAGCATGCCTGCAACAAGCTTGTTTCTTTCGGATCATACCCGACTGTCGATACGAATAACACATCAGTTGTAATTTTAAATGTATAACTGCGCAAGCTTCAATAATACTCGGTGAAGATATCTGAATTCAAATGTTCGATCTGTATACAATTACGGGCTTACTTTTATGAATGGATATATAGAGGGTCAACAAGCGAAATAATCTCGCATTACTCTTCTTCATCTACAGAAATTAGGGGTATCCTTTCTACTTATCGATTTACTCAAAATAACACATTCAGAGCCTTGTTCAAGCGAGGTTGGAAACCTATTATACAATCCGATGAAAATTTAACAGTTAGTCGGTGGCAGCAGCGGTGTTTACAAATGAACTTAGCACTTCTCTCTCTCTCTCTCTCTCTCTCTCTCTCTTGCGCGCAGCGCAATATGTCTGTGCGCGTCTCCAATGGACAAAAAAAAGATACTTGGTTCGTCGAGAGCCAAACATTTTAGACATACATATAGAAGCGGAGGGAGAGAGGGGCGCGCGGAAGAAAAGAGTAAACGCCACGATCAGTCAAAGTCAGGTGTATATATCGGAGTGAAGGCTGCAGCAGCAGTGCAGAAGCGAGCGAAGGGCTAAATATATATCTCGGGCTTAGAGCTTGTAAAAAGAATCTCGATATTATTTCGCCGGTGCAGCAGGGCGTATACGCACCTCAGACACGCATACAACACGCTCAATTTCTCGCGCTTCGCGTGTACGTACGTCGTCTTCGTGCCGCGCCGCCAACGCGCGCGCGAACCCAGTTTAGTTGAAAATTCCAAAGTCAAGCTGCTGCTGCTGCTCTCTGGGCGTTATATAGCTACAACGGCAGCAGTAGCACCAGCAAAAGGAATGCAGCTAACTTTAAGAGGCATTACATACAAACGATAAAAGAGAGTATCCAATATCAGACGCCTGCGCACCGGTATATACGTATATACACAGTCTTCTTGCAGCTTTTGCAGCACGCGCGCAGCTCTGGGTGCACATTTTCCACGAGTTGACTTGGTATTTTCATTTGCTCTCGTACGGCTTGTCACAAGACTACCGGGCGCGAGCGCGTATCAGTGCATCCATAATGTAGGAATATTTCTGCCAACTGAAATCTGCAGTGAGAATAAAAGTCGTTCTCCTCATCGTGGACGCAGTTGATTATATATAATTAATAAAAAGAAATCGAATCTTGGACTCATTTTTCTTGCAATAATAATTCCTACGTATACATGAACCACGGCTAGTTATTAAGACATGCGAAAAATGCGCTGCTGTACACACGTATTATATAGGGCAGTTTTTTTTTATTCGATGTTATGGCGCAATAAAGAAAACAGAGAACCGCGAGATTTAATGAGATCGTTTCAAATAAAAAGAGAGAAAGAGAGAAAAGGAATCTCTCGACGCTCGTGTATTATTGTGCTATAGATATATTGTACGTGCTGCACAAGGAGATGCTCGTTCAAACTACAATATATATACATAGCTGGCTTTTTATTTGCAATGAATGCAAAGTACGAATGCCGCATCCGAGTCCACATACACACACACATAGACACACGTGTATATAGATGTGCAAAGCTTCTGCACATTTATCGAAATGCTCGCTGCATGAATTTTTTCACTCGATCGTTTATTATTGAAATATACTCTTCGACGTACACTGGCCTCCGATATAATTGGATTCTTTTTCTATGCACGCATTCAAGTACATCCCTTATTCTTGCTGCTGCTACTGCTGCTGCTTCTGTATGGCCGATTTTATTGAAGTGGAGATTGTATAATGGATCTCAGCACACCGTATATATAGCTATATGCAGACGCGCGATACCCGCCCCAACTAATGACTTTTTCCAACGACTAATGCACTTTACCTAATTACGATCGACGCTCTCTCTCCCTCTGCATGTACACCCCTGCACTCCGGTAATGCGCGCAGCACCATTGTAAAGTTGAGAGAGAGAGAGAGAGAGAGAGAGGAGCGCGTCGATTATTTCATTTTCTTCATTGGCCCTCTTGGCAGCAGCAGCAGCTGCAACGGCCCGGCGGGCACTGCAGCTAATCGATCAATCGATCGCGGCTAAATACCTAAAATATTTCCTATAGATACCGTTCCGTTCGTCGAATCTTCATTGAAATCCACTTTTTTGACAATCCACACAACTGCGAATGCGCGAAAGGATCACTTATATACGGATGCGCGTACAATGAACGCAAGCTCTCTATACTATATATATATAGCTGCAGTTATAACAGTATAGCTATGTGCATGTTGAAAAGAGGATGAAAAGTCGCGAGTTGGACGAAAAAAAGTTGGGCCACGCAAAAGCACACGAGCGTTATTTCTTCGTATCGAGTGCCGGTAAATTCATTATTATGCTCGTGAAAATACGTATACCTATGCACCGAATGCATAGCCGGACCAGCTGCATCGCTATATATAGACGCATAAACTCAACGAATTTGCAGCCAGTATTCTCGTACTGTGGTATACACTACTACGAGCGCGAACTGCGAGAGGGATACTTTGAATACAAAAAATGAGAGAGGACAGGGGGGGAGGGGTAAAAAGAGAACGCGGGCACGCGTGCACGGAGCACCTTTATGCGCAGCTGGATGCAAAAAAGCCAATATAAATGCACTTTTAACGCGTCGTAATTGCCATAACAGGCAGTACCGTGCTTTTTTATTCATCGGGTCTGCAAGGGTAATTTTTTACGTTTTTTTTCGAAAATTTTGCGAATATAGTTCGATCTATCGCGGTTCGGCGCGTGTATTCCCGGCAAAATATTGGCTACTCTCATTCTCCGAGAATTGCACACAAATGTAACGTGAAATTAGAAGAGAGTACAAATGCTTGTGCAACGATTGACCATTACTGGGAGTTTTACGTTGCTACGTAGAAGATCGAGTCGAGATGCCAAAAAAGCTCGATCGGGGCTAGCAACGTAGTAGGTATATGAAGTAAGAATTTGTCCAACGAGTGGATCCTGGAAAGTTTCACATCGTTACATTTATATTTTATTTTATTTTATTTTTTTACTTCCTTTGCTTAGAGCGCACGATTGGAAGGAGCACATATACCCTGTGTAACGAAACACAATCGACTAATGGACGCGAATCGATAAAAGCTCCGAGTACCATCGAGAAAGATAGAAAAAGACTCAAGCTGTGCTCTCGGTAGGGTATTTACGCGAGCCGATGCCTCCAGTCGTACAAAATATACTCTTTCGTACGTATAAGAAAGATCTCTCTACGACAAGCACCGTACCGCTGATAAAACGATAATTACTTTTGCACGCCTCGAGCGCAAAACTTATATCGCGCGCGTCTCGCCCAACCCACGTCAAATTAAGTCTCATAACGTCGTCAGCAAGTTGGAAAACTCAAAGTCTTGATACGCCGGTATGTAGGTACATATATATGAATCTGTACTCGCGCGTGTGTGAGTATAGAGAAGGACGACGACGAGGAGTGCAGATATAGCATGGAAGCATCTGCGTGCGCATATATTGACAAACAATAGATCGTACACATGCACACCCAGACACAGCGAACGTACGCGCGCGGCAGGCAGTGGCTGGATAGAACAAAACTTGATAACAATGGAAGATGTCGGACGTTTAGAGAATGGCTTGTCGCGTACAATATACTCGTATGCGTATATGCTGTATGCGGTGAGAGTTCGGCTCGGTGCACGTCGACACTCTCGATATATACCCCACATACGCGCGCGGGGGTGGCGGCGGCCATGGTGCAGGCTTCGACTCGATTACCAGTCAAGCAGTGCAGCACTAGCAGTCGATGTACCCGGCTCCATATACACACATACGTACGCAAGTTTGCGTGTTATACATCGAGTTATATACACGCAATACTACGGCGAGATGCATCCTCCCCCGCATTATGGATGTATGAGAGAAGTCCTGCGAGCGTCACATGCGGTGTGCTGCTGCTGCTACGATTGTTCTTGAGCTCGCGCGCGCGCAAGCTCGATTCCACTGTGTATTCGTCGTGCACGGGAGGAGAGCTGCTTTTGCAAATTCTATCTCGCGTGTATGTGTGTTGTACGTTATATATATACAGGCGCGTCTGATTTCCTTACTGATTTGAGGCTTATGCGACTTGTGTCTTCGCCGAGTATAGTCGGGAGGGGCTCGAAAAACCGAAACGGTTTTAACCTACTGCATCTTTTAACGAAAAAAAAAATATAGGCTCATTATTTCTATAATCCTAATGTTGAAAGTCGAAATTATGATGCAATATTAAAATTAAACGAAAGGCGATTTCACGATTCAGTCATTATGATTATAACGAGCGGTAAAAATGATCAAAAACCTATTTTATTTGACACTAGCGAAAACCTCGAATGAAAAATAGAATTACTGATAGCAAAAGTTAAAATATCCTAATTCCGTACGACCGAAAGGCTTTAATCGACGACCTCATTTAAATTACGATGTAACACCACAGATGGCTCTGTACAATGAAGATTGGAAAATAAGCTGAAATATGTGGGAACGCTGTGATATAAAAGCTGCGGCTTACGGTATTTAAAAATTGACATTAATTCGGTATTAAAAAATGACAGAATTTCATATTATTTTATGAAACATGAAATGAAATAATTTTGAACAAAATATCGTTTTTGTGTCAATCCAACCTGAATTAACATTTTGCTCGCGCCGAGCTAAATGAGAATGTTACATTAGACTACGAAATGCACAAATTACTGTATTTGCATCTATGTAGCGCAGAGAGCTCTGAGATTTTTAAGTTACGTGCCCTTTTTTGATGGACCAAAAGAAAAGACACCAAGAAAAATGCCGCTTGGAATGACTGTCATTTTTCGAGCGCTATTCGTGTAATTTGAATAATAGGAAATAACATCAATTGATTCTACAAAAGTGGCCCATGCGAGCTGGAATGCAATTGAAAAATACTTTATAATAAAAACTGATTAATTTAACATTTCATTTTCCAATCATAACAAGACCGAGGCATTTTAAATTTGTTCAATATTCAAAATTGAGACATGCGCGACGTGAAAAAGCTATAACGTAATTATTTGTGTATTTACTTCCTAGGTACAAAGCATATCATTATCAATCTCAGCGTGAGCTCACCTGGCTTATCAGTATTCACGTTTTTTGCTCAATATCAAATCGAAAAAACTACTTCCGTGGCAAATCTATAATATTATCCTGTTTTGATATTTTTACGCGTTGGAATTTCGATAGAGAGCAACGAACTATACGATTCCCTGCGTAGTGCAGAATCGACTCGGTGAAACGTGTGGAATCGGTACGGCAGCTAGTACGCGATGCTCGAGTTCGCCGATGATCCGCGCATGTATCTCAGAACCGCGCAAGAATCGAAAAACAAAACATTTAATTGCATGATCACGCTTCAACTAGCACGCAGGGCTTGATAAATCTCTTATTTGATCCATTTGGCCGGTAAACGGCTGCATGAAGTACGACAAGGCCGTGTTGAAGAGATTGATGAAGAGAAACTCGATGAACGCTCGAGCCCTCAAATAGTACCGGCGCAACGTCGCGATTTCCTGGTCTGTGTAATCCGCGACGAAGTCGCTCGCGACCTGGCTCAGCAGCTGACCTATCTCCCGTTTGCCGAGCCACAGCGAAAAGCATAAATGTGCGTGAACGCCGCGTTCTCCGTCAGATTCAGGACGACGCGCTCGAAGTCGCCGAGCGACAGCACGAGGTCGAGGTAATCGAGGCCCATCGCCACCGAGAAGTAGGCGCGATTCAGGTAAAAACGGGTGAAACTGAATTTGCCTGGGTAGAGGCCGCCCAGGAGCAACTCGTTCCACTCGAAGACTCGGCTGCAGTAGCGCCGCTTCTCCTGCTTTTCCGCTAATTGATATGAAAAAATTGTTTATAGTTCATTAGAGAGAGAGACGCGAAACCGATCCGAATTTGGCCGCGCGAGAGAACGAGCACTGAGGAAGCGACCCAATCATCGATGTGTTAGAGCTAATGAAGCAACAGCTCTTTGCATTGTCGATTAAAGAGGACGATACATTTTTAATAAAATTATTAATTAGACATTTTTTTTAGTTTGCGGATTGCTTTTTTACTTTATTACATAATAATGACAAGAATACAGATCCAAAGAGTATTTTCTCTCCATACAATTGCAGTAACAACATAAACAAGAGGTAAGTTTACATTAATTACATGACATTGTTTACATTACTTATTCTAAATCAAACAAACATTTTATATTGAAGATGATCTATAATAAGAAAAAAAACATGAGTATTTCAATATACACTGTTATAAAAAAATTAAATTGGGTATATAATTGAAACCCCAGATAAAAGTTTTGGTCTCTGCCGAACATGTTTGTTGTATATAAAATACAAATAAAAATGTTCACATCAATATAGGAAATAAGATTATTTAAAATTAACAATAAAACAAATGTTTCATAATATTACCATATATGCATAAAAAAGTTTAATCCCGTACAGGCATGGGATTTTTCATCATTACATTAATTATTATAAAAAGAAAAATGGTGTAAATTACTAAAAAGAAAATGGAAACATGAATATTTTTCGTCGGAATCATTGATAAATTCGGAGAAAACCTGTGCTTTCTCCTCGACAAGCTGGGCATCTTGTATCCGTCGCAAGAACTCTTTCCGTGCAGTATAGGCAGCAAATGAAGTGGCCACACGGCAAGAAGCAGTGTGTTCTGTTTTCGGTCACACAAATAACGCATCGGGAGTCTGAAACAAATTTATTTTTATGTTGAAATGGTTGTTGCGTTATTAAAATGAAAATTTAATGATTATAATATTATATGTTATATTAAAATGTTTTTAAGAGGAGTCTTACGATGTCGATCATGAATTAATAGATCAAGACAACGACGCGACTCTACTCTTGGAAGTTTGCGAGCGAACACTCAATCCGCACAGCTGCAAAAATAATGATAAAAATCGTAAACTGAATGGGACTCCAAGTTACGTACGCGTATTACTACGCATTACAATTGAGTCTCTGCTGATTCACCAGACATGACGATATTTCATCACAATAATCGCACTACTGTTACGAATGAAGTTACGGCAACGCGTATAATTATAAAAATTTAGATGATAAATATAAGAATCATATATAAAAAGGTTTACCACAGTAAATCGTAAACTTTTTGTACTTTACCATTACTCTGGCGAGGTCCTACTGGCGGTGGTGGTGGAAGCGGCATTGGCAGTACATTTTCAGGATCAGCAGCAGCTGCAGCACGATTACGCATTAGCTCCTGGCCTTGAGCAACAACATTTGGAGGGGCTAGTCGTTGTCTTCGGGCTACCCCACTACAACGTATTCTTGGGTGACGATCATTACCTTTTGAATATGAAAACACAATGAAGTAATATTTTCGACTGCAAAGGGTAGAAATTGAATACTTTACCACGATTCAAAAAGAATAGCCTAGCCGCAGCGTTATTTGCTCCTCGGTTACCCGCAGGAAACCCCAAAGATCTCCATCTTCTGATCAAATGTTGTACAGAACTAAATGGAAGAAGGCTAGCAGCTTCAGGGTGGAGTAGAGCATACGTATCGTACACTTGACGTGGCGGTCGATAATCATGCATAGCAGCAGTTTTTAAAATGTCCTTGAAACGAGCAATAGCAACTGTCTCTTCACGACTCTGGTGACAGACATCAGAATGCGGTTGAATGATGATCAAATTGTCAAGATCACGACGATAAATTTTCGCCGTTCCATAACACCCTAGATCTGCGTTGCGACATCGTAAGTAGCTAAAGCAGACGAATAAAAACAAAGAAAAAATCACTCTTAATTAAAATAGCTCGTTATTAAATAGCTTCTTCATATTTTAAACTAGTACATCATAATGCAACCAGTACGAAAAAAAAGCGATCCGTTTCTCATATTTTTACGTGATACTTTTTTTCGCATCAGATATTAAATCCGGATTAAAAAAAAATTAGAAATAAGAACAAAATACTATTATAATTACGGCTACTACTGGAATATAAAGCGCGCTGCTCTTGTACGCGACAAGAATCTTACTCAATCTCACGTGCCATACTAAATCACGATCATTTTTCGGAGCGTATTTCCTCGCTGCCTACAATGATGTCGGCTGAGTCGATTTCTCGAACTCTGATCACAAAATCTAAAACCAGTCGTGCAGGGAACGAGCGATCTGCCGCCGAATTGCAATCAAGACAACGAGAGACCAAATGCGGTAGGATTACTGCTGAGCCACGGCACCGATCCGAATTTTTTCTCAATATTTAACTTCAAGAAGACATTTCGTCGCCGGAGACACAGTAATACTAATACAAATAAAGGACAACGACTGCGCGTTTGATTAATTATAATTTTTTTTTTTACACTTTATAATACATAACCGGTTGATGATTAACAAATTCTCACTAACACTCGATCGCGCGTCTGAAATTTTATTTTGACCGAAAAATGCACAAGTTTTAAATCGACATCGCATTGAAATATCGATATAATTCATTCCATCGAGAATAAAAATTCAACGAAGAAGTAAAAAGAGAATCGCTACTCTTGGGGTGTGCTACGGTTTCTAATGAAGATACCACTATTATAGATGCTCCGAATTAATTCTCAAAACATATCAAATCGTGCAACAGAATTATATTTGTTTTTGCGAAAGTTAAAAGACTGTCCCGCAGAAGTGAGAACAATAGCGTGCGATTGGTAGGCACGAGCATCCCCGAAAAACGAAATCTCAGAACTGTGTACGCGGCTGGTGTGTGCTACAAGAGATTCTACCAACATTTCACGTGCCAACGTGTATATTCAACTCACGGTTTTTTTTCAGCGCTCCTTTTCTTGAGGCCTGCCATTTTAATGTCGATAAATTTCTCGAGCACACACAGCAAGATACGAACCCTGTCGTGCAGGGAACGAGCGATCTGCCTCCGAATTGCGATCGTGACAACGAGAGACCAAATGTGTTTGAATTGCAACTGAGCCGCGGCACCGATCCGAATTTTTTCTTTATAGTAAACTTCGATAAGACATTTTTTCGCCGGAGGCCAAAAAATATAAATACGAATAAAGGACAACGACTGCGCGTTTTAATAATCCTGTATTTTTTTTACACTCAATAATACATCACCGGTTGACGATTAACAAATTCTCACTAACACTCGATCGCGCGTCTGATATATTATTTCGACTCAAAAACGCATTATTATTAGGTGTCGAAAAACGCTTGAAAGTATCGATATAATTAATTCCATCGAGAATGTAAATTTAATCAAGAAATAAAAAAAGAATCGGAATTCTTGGTGTGTGCTATGGCTTTCAATGAAGATACAGCATTATAGATGCTCCGAGTTAATTCTCAAAATATATTAAGTCGTGCAACAAAAATTTATTTGTTATTGCGAAAGATATTGGACTGTCGCGTAGAAGTGAGAACAATGGCGTGCGATAGGTAGGCACGAGCAACTCGAGAAACGAAATCTCGGAACTGTGTGCAAGGCTGGTGTGTGCTACAAGAGATTCTACCAAAATTTCACGTGCCAACGTGTATATTAAACTCACGGGTTTTTTTCAGCGCTCATTTTCTTGAGGCCTGCCATTTTAATGTCGATAAATTTCTCGAGCATACACAGCAAGATACGAACCCTGTCGTACAGGGAACGAGCGATCTGCCGCCGAATTGCGATCGTGACAACGAGAGACCAAATGTGGTTGAATTGCAACTGAGCCGCGGCACCGATCCGAATTTTTTCTTCATAGTAAACTTCAAGAAGACATTTCGTCGTCGGAGACAAAAAAATACTAATGCAAATAAAGGACAACGACTGTACGTTTGAATAATTATAATTTTTTTTTTACACTGTATAATACATCACCGGTTGATGATCAACGAATTTTCACTCACACTCGATCGCGCGTCTGATATATTATTTCGACTCAAAAACGCATAATTATTTGGTGCCGAAAAACGCTTGAAAATATCGATATAATTAATTCCATCGAGAATATAAATTTAACGAAGAAATAAAAATAGAATTGCTACTCTTAGGGTGTGCAATGGCTTCTAATGAAGATACGATCATTATAGAAGCTCCGAATTTATTCTCGAAATATATTAAATCGTTCAACAAAATTATATTTGTTATTGCGAAAGTTAGTGGACTGTCGCGCAGAAGTGAGAACAATGGCGCGCGATTGGCAGGCAAGAGCAACTCGAGAAACAAATTCTCGGAACTGTGTGCGCGGCTGGTGTATGCTACAAGAGATTCTACCAAAATTTCACGTGCCAACGTGTATATTAAACTCACGGTTTTTTTTCGGCGCTCATTTTCTTGAGGCCTGCCATTTTAATGACGATAAATTTCCCGAGCACACACAGCAAGATACGAACCCTGTCGTGCAGGGAACGAGCGATCTGCCTCCGAATTGCGATCGTGACAACGAGAGACCAAATGTGGTTGAATTGCAACTGAGCCGCGGCACCGATCCGAATTTTATCTTTATAGTTAACTTCCATAAGACATTTCGTCGCCAGAGACACAGAAATACTAATGTAAATAAAGGACAACGACTGCACGTTTGATTAATTATAATTTTTTTTTTACACTTTATAATACATCACCGGTTGATGATGAACAAATTCTCACCAACACTCGATCGCGCGTCTGAAATTTTATTTTGACCGAAAAATGCACAAGTTTTCGTTCGACATCGCATTGAAATATCGAAATAACTAATTCCATCGAGAATATAAATTTAACGAAGAAGTAAAAAGAGAATCGCTACTCTTGGGGTGTGCTATGGCTTCTAATGAAGATACGATCATCATAGATGCTCCGAATTAATTCTCAAAAATATTAAATCGTGCAACAAAATTATATTTGTTATTGCGAAAGTTAGTGGACCGTCGCGCAGAAGTGAGAACAATGGCGCGCGATTGGCAGGCAAGAGCAACTCGAGAAACAAATTCTCGGAACTGCGTGCGCGGCTGGTGTATGCTACAAGAGAATCTACCAAAATTTCACGTGCCAACGTGTATATTAAACTCTCGGTTTTTTTTCAGCGCTCATTTTCTTGAGGCCTGCCATTTTAATGTCGATAAATTTCTCGAGCACACACAGCAAGATACGAACCCTGTCGTGCAGGGAACGAGCGATCTGCCTCCGAATTGCGATCGTGACAACGAGAGACCAAATGTGTTTGAATTGCAACTGAGCCGCGGCACCGATCCGAATTTTTTCTTTATAGTAAACTTCGATAAGACATTTTTCCTCGGAGGCCAAAAAATATAAATACGAATAAAGGACAACGACTGCGCGTTTGATTAATTATAATTTTGTTTTTACACTTTAGAATACATCACCGGTTGACGATTAACAAATTCTCACTAGCACTCGATCGCGCGTCTGATATTTTATTTAACCCAAAAACGCATAGTTATTATATGTCCATAAACGCTTGAAAATATCGATATAATCATATTAAGCAAACAAAGAAATTAAACAAAACTTACAAATATTCAAGTGTAACTCGGCGTGTATCGAAAATCCGTCCCTCGTGAACTCTATTAAAAAGGCTGAGAGCCATTTCAAATATTTCAATAGAACTGATTCGTTACTGCTGATGTTGGCTGCTCGATCGCAATGATGTAAGTGTTTGATGGCCAACGGTGACTAGTTGGGGTCAATTTTTGCACATAGGGCGCGCTGCCTTGCACTCGGAATTTTTATCGAAATTTTAGCGCCACTATAAGAAAATACGGATGATATAAAAAACATCAAAAATTGGTTATCGAATGTGATGAACTGTCTTGAATAAATTTAATACACATTGGTATACGTATGCATAATTTCGTATCAACACTGGCGATATATGTATAGTTTATATATTTGTACGCGACGCTTATGTGAATAAAGAATGCGTTTTGGCGGTGATGAGGCTATTTACGCCACACTAACAACAGAGGTCGTGCTGGCAAGTGAGCAGACGAAGACGGCAGACGCAGAGTATTCGCGAGCCAAAATCGAAAGAAACAAGTCACAGCCTGACCCCTCAAATTTACTGTGTTAGTTGGGCCAGCAGCGTTCGGCAGTCATGCTGTAGCATGCGGCAGTTCACGGCATGTAACTTTGTCTCTCCCTCTTTTTCTCTCAGTTCTCTGGTCGCTTGCCAGTTTGCCTTCATTGTTCGTGGTGCGTGAGTTACTTCATCAACGCCAACACGCGATCTTTATTCACATAAGACCATAAATACAGCGTCGCGTACACATATGTAAATTATACATATATCGTCGGTATTGATAAGAGTTTGAGCATACGTATACCACTGTGTATTCAATTTATTTAAGACTGTTTCATCATTTCTGATTGCCAATTTTCCATTTTTCTATCTCGTTGGTATTTTTGTATAGCGGCGCAAAAAATTTCGATAAAAATATTTGAAGTGCGAGGCAGAGCGCCCTGTGTGCGAAAATTGCACACAGCTAGTCCTCGCTGGTCATCGTTCACTTCCATCATTGCGAGCGAGCAGTCAACATCGGCCGTTACAAATAAGTTTTTTTGCACTATTCAATATGGCTTTAGAACTTATTCATCGAGTCCACAATGGCCGTATTTTCAACATCAACCGTAGAACACCTGTAAAGTAGTAAGTCTCTTTTTTTATTTATTGGTTATATTAATAATATCGATAACATTGTTGATTATTAGGACGCGTTTTCCATCTAGAAACTTGTGAATTTTCCTATTAAAATATAACATCAGACGACAATCATCCAGTATTTGGATTCCGTTATTCGTCAACTGATGTAGAGTTCTATTGTTTGTTTAAAAAAAAAATACAAGAACCGCGCTTAAAATGTCCCTTACATACGAGGGTATTCCTTTGTCTTCCGTGACGAATTTTCATTATTAGCAAATTTTACATTCCTCACATATTCCCCAAAAAAGTAACTATGCACGTGTTTTACTAATTAGATTTTCGAATTTAGTGTGAATTTTCCGAGGAATCGAGTCAAAAAAGACAAAAAATTTGTTGACCTCGCTAGTTCATTTTTAGACATGATCGCGCGCGAAATTTAGCTGGAAGTTCATGGTGCACACAGCAGCACGCATCAATTCCGAAAATTGGTCGAGGCTGCTCATCGCTACTGATCGCTGACCATTGTCGTTTGTTCCATTACGGTCCCTAGCAAGCAATTAACTTACGCGATAACTGAAACATTATTTTACGCGATCTACTATATTCTTTTTTTCAACTATAACTTGTGCATTTTTCGGTCAAAAAAAATATCAGACGCGTGATCGAGTGTTAGTAAAAATTTGTTAATCGTCAACCGGTGATGTATTATTCAGTGTAAAAATAATTACAATTATTAAAACGCGCAGTCGTTGTCCTTTATTCGCATTAATATTTTTTGGCCTCCGGCGACGAAATGTCTTATCGAAGTTTACTATAAAGAAAAAATTCGGATCGGTTCCGCGGCTCAGTTGCAATTCAAACACATTTGGTCTCTCGTTGTCACGATCGCAATTCGGAGGCAGATCGCTCTTTCCCTGCACGACAGGGTTCGTATCTTGCTGTGTGTGCTCGAGAAATTTATCGACATTAAAATGGCAGGCCTCAAGAAAATGAGCCCTGAAAAAAAACCGTGAGTTTAATATACACGTTGGCACGTGAAATTTTGGTAGATTCTCTTGTAGCATACACCAGCCGCGCACACAGTTCCGAGAATTTGTTTCTCGAGTTGCTCTTGCCTGCCAATCGCGCGCCATTGTTCTCACTTCTGCGCGACAGTCCACTAACTTTCGCAATAACAAATATAATTTTGTTGAACGATTTAATATATTTCGAGAATAAATTCGGAGCTTCTATAATGATCGTATCTTCATTAGAAGCCATTGCACACCCTAAGAGTAGCAATTCTATTTTTATTTCTTCGTTAAATTTATATTCTCGATGGAATTAATTATATCGATATTTTCAAGCGTTTTTCGGCACCAAATAATTATGCGTTTTTGAGTCGAAATAATATATCAGACGCGCGATCGAGTGTGAGTGAAAATTTGTTGATCGTCAACCGGTGATGTATTATTGAGTGTAAAAAAAAAACAGGATTATTAAAACGCGCAGTCGTTGTCCTTTATTCGTATTAATATTTTTTGGCCTCCGGCGAAAAAATGTCTTATCGAAGTTTACGATAAAGAAAAAATTCGGATCGGTGCCGCGGCTCAGTTGCAATTCAAACACATTTGGTCTCTTGTTGTCACGATCGCAATTCGGCGGCAGATCGCTCGTTCCCTGCACGACAGGGTTCGTAACTTGCTGTGTGTGCTCGAGAAATTTATGGACATTAAAATGGCAGGCCTCAAGAAAATGAGCGCTGAAAAAAACCGTGAGTTTAATATACACGTTGGCACGTGAAATTTTGGTAGATTCTCTTGTAGCATACACCAGCCGCGCACGCAGTTCCGAGCAATCGTTTCTCGAGTTGCTCGTGACTACCTATCGCACGCCATTGTTCTCACTTCTGCGCGACGGTCCACTAACTTTCGCAATAACAAACATAATTTTGTTGCACGACTTAATATATTTTGAGAATTAACTCGGAGCATCTATAATGCTGTATCTTCATTGAAAGCTATAGCACACACCAAGAGTACCGATTCTTTTTTTATTTCGTGATTAAATTGACATTCTCGATGGAATTAATTATATCGAATATTTTAAGCGTTTTTCGACACCTAATAATAATGCGTTTTTGAGTCGAAATAATATATCAGACGCGCGATCGAGTGTTAGTGAGAATTTGTTAATCGTCAACCGGTGATGTATTATTTAGTGTAAAAAAAGAATTACAATTATTAAAAGGTGCAGTCGATGTCCTTTATTCGCATTAGTATTTTATTGTCTCCAGCGACGAAATGTCTTATTGAAGTAGCACACAGTTCCGAAAATTTATTTACGCAAGTTGCTCGTGCCTACCAATCGCACGTCATTGTTATCACTTCTACGCGACGGTCCATTAACTTTCGCAGTATCAAATAAATTTTTGTTGCACGATTGAATATGTTTTTGAGAATTAATTCGGAGCATCTATATTGGTCGTATCTTTATTAGAAGCCGTATCACACTCCAAGAGTAGCGATTCTCTTTTACTTCTTCGTTAAATTTATATTCTCGATGGAATTAGTTATTTCGATATTTCAATGCGATGTCGAACGAAAACTTGTGCATTTTTCGGTCAAAATAAAATTTCAGACGCACGATCGAGTGTTGGTGAGAATTTGTTCATCATCAACCGGTGATGTATTATAAAGTGTAAAAAAAAAATTATAATTAATCAAACGTGCAGTCGTTGTCCTTTATTGACATTAGTATTTCTGTGTCTCTGGCGACGAAATGTCTTATGGAAGTTAACTATAAAGATAAAATTCGGATCGGTGCCGCGGCTCAGTTGCAATTCAACCACATTTGGTCTCTCGTTGTCACGATCGCAATTCGGCGGCAGATCGCTCGTTCCCTGTACGACAGGGTTCGTATCTTGCTGTGTATGCTCGAGAAATTTATCGACATTAAAATGGCAGGCCTCAAGAAATGAGCCCTGAAAAAAAACCGTGAGTTTAATATACACGTTGGCACGTGAAATTTTGGTAGAATCTCTTGTAGCATATACACCAGCCGCGCACGCAGTTCCGAGAAATCGTTTCTCGGGGATGCTCGTGCCTACCAATCGCACGTCATCGTTGTCACTTCTGCGCAACGGTCCACTAACTTTCGCAATAACAAATATAATTTTGTTGCACGATTTAATATATTTCGAGAATAAATTCGGAGCTTCTATAATGATCGTATCTTCATTAGAAGCCATTGCACACCCCAAGAGTAGCGATTCTCTTTTTACTTTTCGTTGAATTTAGATTCTCGATGGAATTAATTATATCGATATTTTCAAGCGTTTTTCGGCACCAAATAATTATGCGTTTTTTAGTCAAAATGGAATATCAGACGCGCGATCGAGTGTGAGTGAAAATTTGTTGATCGTCAACCGGTGATGTATTATTGAGTGTAAAAAAAAAACGGGATTATTAAAACGCGCAGTCGTTGTCCTTTATTCGCATTAATTTTTTGGCCTCCGGCGACGAAATGTCTTATCGAAGTTTACTATAAAGAAAAAATTCGGATCGGTTCCGCGGCTCAGTTGCAATTCAACCACATTTGGTCTCTCGTTGTCACGATCGCAATTCGGAGGCAGATCGCTCGTTCCCTGCACGACAGGGTTCGTATCTTGCTGTGTGTGCTCGGAAATTTATCGACATTAAAATGGCAGGCCTCAAGAAAATGAGCCCGAAAAAAAACCGTGAGTTTAATATACACGTTGGCACGTGAAATTTTGGTAGAATCTCTTGTAGCATATACACCCCGCGCACACAGTTCCGAGAATTTGTTTCTCGAGTTGCTCTTGCCTGCCAATCGCGCGCCATTGTTCTCACTTCTGCGCGACAGTCCACTAACTTTCGCAATAACAATATAATTTTGTTGAACGATTTAATATATTTCGAGAATAAATTCGGAGCTTCTATAATGATCGTATCTTCATTAGAAGCCATTGCACACCCTAAGAGTAGCAATTCTATTTTTATTTCTTCGTTAAATTTATATTCTCGATGGAATTAATTATATCGATATTTTCAAGCGTTTTTCGGCACCAAATAATTATGCGTTTTTGAGTCGAAATAATATATCAGACGCGCGATCGAGTGTGAGTGAAAATTCGTTGATCATCAACCGGTGATGTATTATACAGTGTAAAAAAAAAATTATAATTATTCAAACGTACAGTCGTTGTCCTTTATCTGCATTAGTATTTTTTTGTCTCCGACGACGAAATGTCTTCTTGAAGTTTACTATGAAGAAAAAATTCGGCGATCCGAATAAACACGTATACACGTATACGTAATATACACGTTGGCACGTGAAATTTTGGTAGATTCTCTTGTAGCATACACCAGCCGCGCACACAGTTCCGAGAAATCGTTTCTCGGGGATGCTCGTGCCTACCAATCGCACGTCATCGTTGTCACTTCTGCGCAACGGTCCACTAACTTTCGCAATAACAAATATAATTTTGTTGCACGATTTAATATATTTCGAGAATAAATTCGGAGCTTCTATAATGATCGTATCTTCATTAGAAGCCATTGCACACCCCAAGAGTAGCGATTCTCTTTTTACTTTTTCGTTGAATTTAGATTCTCGATGGAATTAATTATCGATATTTTCAAGCGTTTTTCGGCACCAAATAATTATGCGTTTTTTAGTCAAAATGGAATATCAGACGCGCGATCGAGTGTGAGTGAAAATTTGTTGATCGTCAACCGGTGATGTATTATTGAGTGTAAAAAAAAACGGGATTATTAAAACGCGCAGTCGTTGTCCTTTATTCGCATTAATATTTTTTGGCCTCCGGCGACGAAATGTCTTATCGAAGTTTACTATAAAGAAAAAATTCGGATCGGTTCCGCGGCTCAGTTGCAATTCAAACACATTTGGTCTCTCGTTGTCACGATCGCAATTCGGAGGCAGATCGCTCTTTCCCTGCACGACAGGGTTCGTATCTTGCTGTGTGTGCTCGAGAAATTTATCGACATTAAAATGGCAGGCCTCAAGAAAATGAGCCCTGAAAAAAAACCGTGAGTTTAATATACACGTTGGCACGTGAAATTTTGGTAGAATCTCTTGTAGCATATACACCAGCCGCGCACGCAGTTCCGAGAAATCGTTTCTCGGGGATGCTCGTGCCTACCAATCGCACGTCATCGTTGTCACTTCTGCGCAACGGTCCACTAACTTTCGCAATAACAAATATAATTTTGTTGCACGATTTAATATATATCGAGAATAAATTCGGAGCTTCTATAATGATCGTATCTTCATTAGAAGCCATTGCACACCCCAAGAGTAGCGATTCTCTTTTTACTTTTTCGTTGAATTTATATTCTCGCTGGAATTTATCAAATCGATATTTTCAAGCGTTTTTCGACACCTAATAATAATGCGTTTTTGAGTCGAAATAATATATCAGACGCGCGATCGAGTGTTAGTGAGAATTTGTTAATCGTCAACCGGTGATGTATTATTTAGTGTAAAAAAAGAATTACAATTATTAAAAGGTGCAGTCGATGTCCTTTATTCGCATTAGTATTTTATTGTCTCCAGCGACGAAATGTCTTATTGAAGTAGCACACAGTTCCGAAAATTTATTTACGCAAGTTGCTCGTGCCTACCAATCGCACGTCATTGTTATCACTTCTACGCGACGGTCCATTAACTTTCGCAGTATCAAATAAATTTTTGTTGCACGATTGAATATGTTTTTGAGAATTAATTCGGAGCATCTATATTGGTCGTATCTTTATTAGAAGCCGTATCACACTCCAAGAGTAGCGATTCTCTTTTACTTCTTCGTTAAATTTATATTCTCGATGGAATTAGTTATTTCGATATTTCAATGCGATGTCGAACGAAAACTTGTGCATTTTTCGGTCAAAAAAAATTTCAGACGCACGATCGAGTGTTGGTGAGAATTTGTTCATCATCAACCGGTGATGTATTATAAAGTGTAAAAAAAAAATTATAATTATTCAAACGTACAGTCGTTGTCCTTTATTTGCATTAGTATTTTTTTGTCTCCGACGACGAAATGTCTTCTTGAAGTTTACTATGAAGAAAAAATTCGGATCGGTGCCGCGGCTCAGTTGCAATTCAACCACATTTGGTCTCTCGTTGTCACGATCGCAATTCGGCGGCAGATCGCTCGTTCCCTGTACGACAGGGTTCGTATCTTGCTGTGTATGCTCGAGAAATTTATCGACATTAAAATGGCAGACCTCAAGAAAATGAGCGCTGAAAAAAACCCGTGAGTTTAATATACACGTTGGCACGTGAAATTTTGGTAGAATCTCTTGTAGCACACACCAGCCTTGCACACAGTTCCGAGATTTCGTTTCTCGAGTTGCTCGTGCCTACCTATCGCACCCATTGTTCTCACTTCTGCGGGACAGTCTTTTAACTTTCGCAAAAACAAATATAATTTTGTTGCACGATTTGATATGTTTTGAGAATTAATTCGGAGCATCTATAATAGTGGTATCTTCATTAGAAACCGTAGCACACCCCAAGAGTAGCGATTCTCTTTTTACTTCTTCGTTGAATTTTTATTCTCGATGGAATGAATTATATCGATATTTCAATGCGATGTCGATTTAAAACTTGTGCATTTTTCGGTCAAAACAAAATTTCAGACGCGCGATCGAATGTTAGTGAGAATTTGTTAATCATCAACCGGTGATGTATTATAAAGTGTAAAAAAAAAATTATAATTAATCAAACGCGCAGTCGTTGTCCTTTATTTGTATTAGTATTACTGTGTCCCCGGCGACGAAATGTCTTATTGAAGTTATATAAAGAAAAAATTTGGATCGGTGCCGTGGCTCAGCAGTAATCCTACCGCATTTGGTCTCTCGTTGTCTTGATTGCAATTCGGCAGCAGATCGCTCGTTCCCTGCACGACTGGTTTTAGATTTTGTGATCAGAGTTCGAGAAATCGACTCAGCCGCCGACATCATTGTAGGCGCGAGGAAATACGCTCCGAAAAATGATCTCGATATAGTATGGCACGTGAGATTTAGTAAGCTGTTCGCGTACAAGAGCAGCGCGCTTTATTTCAGTAGTAGCTGTAATTCTAGTATTTAGTTCTTATTTCTAAATTTTTTTCAACTGTTGGATTTAATATTCGATGCGAAAAAAGTATCACGTTAAAAATATGAGAAACGGATCACTTCTTTTTTTGTACTGGTCGCGTTATGATGTATACTAGTTTTAAAATATGAACAAGCTATTTAATTACGAGCGCTTTTATTCATTGTTTTATTCTTCTGCTTTAGCTACTTACGATGCCGCAACGAAGAGGGGTGTTATGGACGGCGCATATCGACGCGATCTTGTAATTTGATTATCCTACAACCGCATTCTGCTAGCTGTCGCCCGAGTCAAGAGACAGTTGAAATCGCTCGTTTCAAGNATGCGTTTTTGAGTCGAAATAATATATCAGACGCGCGATCGAGTGTTAGTGAGAATTTGTTAATCGTCAACCGGTGATGTATTATTTAGTGTAAAAAAGAATTACAATTATTAAAAGGTGCAGTCGATGTCCTTTATTCGCATTAGTATTTTATTGTCTCCAGCGACGAAATGTCTTATTGAAGTAGCACACAGTTCCGAAAATTTATTTACGCAAGTTGCTCGTGCCTACCAATCGCACGTCATTGTTATCACTTCTACGCGACGGTCCATTAACTTTCGCAGTATCAAATAAATTTTTGTTGCACGATTGAATATGTTTTTGAGAATTAATTCGGAGCATCTATATTGGTCGTATCTTTATTAGAAGCCGTATCACACTCCAAGAGTAGCGATTCTCTTTTACTTCTTCGTTAAATTTATATTCTCGATGGAATTAGTTATTTCGATATTTCAATGCGATGTCGAACGAAAACTTGTGCATTTTTCGGTCAAAATAAAATTTCAGACGCACGATCGAGTGTTGGTGAGAATTTGTTCATCATCAACCGGTGATGTATTATAAAGTGTAAAAAAAAAATTATAATTAATCAAACGTGCAGTCGTTGTCCTTTATTGACATTAGTATTTCTGTGTCTCTGGCGACGAAATGTCTTATGGAAGTTAACTAAAGATAAAATTCGGATCGGTGCCGCGGCTCAGTTGCAATTCAACCACATTTGGTCTCTCGTTGTCACGATCGCAATTCGGCGGCAGATCGCTCGTTCCCTGTACGACAGGGTTCGTATCTTGCTGTGTATGCTCGAGAAATTTATCGACATTAAAATGGCAGGCCTCAAGAAAATGAGCCCTGAAAAAAACCGTGAGTTTAATATACACGTTGGCACGTGAAATTTTGGTAGAATCTCTTGTAGCATATACACCAGCCGCGCACGCAGTTCCGAGAAATCGTTTCTCGGGGATGCTCGTGCCTACCAATCGCACGTCATCGTTGTCACTTCTGCGCAACGGTCCACTAACTTTCGCAATAACAAATATAATTTTGTTGCACGATTTAATATATTTCGAGAATAAATTCGGAGCTTCTATAATGATCGTATCTTCATTAGAAGCCATTGCACACCCCAAGAGTAGCGATTCTCTTTTTTTCGTTGAATTTAGATTCTCGATGGAATTAATTATATCGATATTTTCAAGCGTTTTTCGGCACCAAATAATTATGCGTTTTTTAGTCAAAATGGAATATCAGACGCGCGATCGAGTGTGAGTGAAAATTTGTTGATCGTCAACCGGTGATGTATTATTGAGTGTAAAAAAAAAAACGGGATTATTAAAAACGCGCAGTCGTTGTCCTTTATTCGCATTAATATTTTTTGGCCTCCGGCGACGAAATGTCTTATCGAAGTTTACTATAAAGAAAAAATTCGGATCGGTTCCGCGGCTCAGTTGCAATTCAAACACATTTGGTCTCTCGTTGTCACGATCGCAATTCGGAGGCAGATCGCTCTTTCCCTGCACGACAGGGTTCGTATCTTGCTGTGTGTGCTCGAGAAATTTATCGACATTAAAATGGCAGGCCTCATGAAAATGAGCCCTGAAAAAAAACCGTGAGTTTAATATACCCGTTGGCACGTGAAATTTTGGTAGATTCTCTTGTAGCATACACCAGCCGCGCACGCAGTTCCGAGAAATCGTTTCTCGGGGATGCTCGTGCCTACCAATCGCACGTCATCGTTGTCACTTCTGCGCGACGGTCCATTAACTTTCGCAGTATCAAATAAATTTTTGTTGCACGATTGAATATGCTTTTGAGAATTAATTCAGAGCATCTATATTGGTCGTATCTTTATTAGAAGCCGTATCACACCCCAAGAGTAGCGATTCTCTTTTTACTTCTTCGTTGAATTTAGATTCTCGATGGAATTAATTATATCGATATTTTCAAGCGTTTTTCGGCACCAAATAATTATGCGTTTTTTAGTCAAAATGGAATATCAGACGCGCGATCGAGTGTGAGTGAAAATTTGTTGATCGTCAACCGGTGATGTATTATTGAGTGTAAAAAAAAAACAGGATTATTAAAACGCGCAGTCGTTGTCCTTTATTCGTATTAATATTTTTGGCCTCCGGCGAAAAAATGTCTTATCGAAGTTTACGATAAAGAAAAAATTCGGATCGGTGCCGCGGCTCAGTTGCAATTCAACCACATTTGGTCTCTCGTTGTCACGATCGCAATTCGGAGGCAGATCGCTCGTTCCCTGCACGACAGGGTTCGTATCTTGTGTGTGCTCGGGAAATTTATCGTCATTAAAATGGCAGGCCTCAAGAAAATGAGCGCCGAAAAAAAACCGTGAGTTTAATATACACGTTGGCACGTGAAATTTTGGTAGAATCTCTTGTAGCATATACACCAGCCGCGCACACAGTTCCGAGAATTTGTTTCTCGAGTTGCTCTTGCCTGCCAATCGCGCGCCATTGTTCTCACTTCTGCGCGACAGTCCACTAACTTTCGCAATAACAATATAATTTTGTTGAACGATTTAATATATTTCGAGAATAAATTCGGAGCTTCTATAATGATCGTATCTTCATTAGAAGCCATTGCACACCCTAAGAGTAGCAATTCTATTTTTATTTCTTCGTTAAATTTATATTCTCGATGGAATTAATTATATCGATATTTTCAAGCGTTTTTCGGCACCAAATAATTATGCGTTTTTGAGTCGAAATAATATATCAGACGCGCGATCGAGTGTGAGTGAAAATTCGTTGATCATCAACCGGTGATGTATTATACAGTGTAAAAAAAAAATTATAATTATTCAAACGTACAGTCGTTGTCCTTTATGCATTAGTATTTTTTTGTCTCCGACGACGAAATGTCTTCTTGAAGTTTACTATGAAGAAAAAATTCGGCGATCCGAATAAACACGTATACACGTATACGTAATATACACGTTGGCACGTGAAATTTTGGTAGATTCTCTTGTAGCATACACCAGCCGCGCACACAGTTCCGAGAAATCGTTTCTCGGGGATGCTCGTGCCTACCAATCGCACGTCATCGTTGTCACTTCTGCGCAACGGTCCACTAACTTTCGCAATAACAAATATAATTTTGTTGCACGATTTAATATATTCGAGAATAAATTCGGAGCTTCTATAATGATCGTATCTTCATTAGAAGCCATTGCACACCCCAAGAGTAGCGATTCTCTTTTTACTTTTTCGTTGAATTTAGATTCTCGATGGAATTAATATATCGATATTTTCAAGCGTTTTTCGGCACCAAATAATTATGCGTTTTTTAGTCAAAATGGAATATCAGACGCGCGATCGAGTGTGAGTGAAAATTTGTTGATCGTCAACCGGTGATGTATTATTGAGTGTAAAAAAAAACGGGATTATTAAAACGCGCAGTCGTTGTCCTTTATTCGCATTAATATTTTTTGGCCTCCGGCGACGAAATGTCTTATCGAAGTTTACTATAAAGAAAAAATTCGGATCGGTTCCGCGGCTCAGTTGCAATTCAAACACATTTGGTCTCTCGTTGTCACGATCGCAATTCGGAGGCAGATCGCTCTTTCCCTGCACGACAGGGTTCGTATCTTGCTGTGTGTGCTCGAGAAATTTATCGACATTAAAATGGCAGGCCTCAAGAAAATGAGCCCTG
The DNA here is from genome assembly GCA_034770305.1 of Trichogramma dendrolimi. Lineage (NCBI taxonomy): Eukaryota > Metazoa > Arthropoda > Insecta > Hymenoptera > Trichogrammatidae > Trichogramma > Trichogramma dendrolimi. The sequence continues at coordinate 1,274,639 of JAPMIB010000007.1, read as the reverse complement.
AAAAAAAACCGTGAGTTTAATATACACGTTGGCACGTGAAATTTTGGTAGAATCTCTTGTAGCATATACACCAGCCGCGCACGCAGTTCCGAGAAATCGTTTCTCGGGGATGCTCGTGCCTACCAATCGCACGTCATCGTTGTCACTTCTGCGCAACGGTCCACTAACTTTCGCAATAACAAATATAATTTTGTTGCACGATTTAATATATATCGAGAATAAATTCGGAGCTTCTATAATGATCGTATCTTCATTAGAAGCCATTGCACACCCCAAGAGTAGCGATTCTCTTTTTACTTTTTCGTTGAATTTATATTCTCGCTGGAATTTATCAAATCGATATTTTCAAGCGTTTTTCGACACCACTAATAATGCGTTTTTGAGTCGAAATAATATATCAGACGCGCGATCGAGTGTTAGTGAGAATTTGTTAATCGTCAACCGGTGATGTATTATTTAGTGTAAAAAAAGAATTACAATTATTAAAAGGTGCAGTCGATGTCCTTTATTCGCATTAGTATTTTATTGTCTCCAGCGACGAAATGTCTTATTGAAGTAGCACACAGTTCCGAAAATTTATTTACGCAAGTTGCTCGTGCCTACCAATCGCACGTCATTGTTATCACTTCTACGCGACGGTCCATTAACTTTCGCAGTATCAAATAAATTTTTGTTGCACGATTGAATATGTTTTTGAGAATTAATTCGGAGCATCTATATTGGTCGTATCTTTATTAGAAGCCGTATCACACTCCAAGAGTAGCGATTCTCTTTTTACTTCTTCGTTAAATTTATATTCTCGATGGAATTAGTTATTTCGATATTTCAATGCGATGTCGAACGAAAACTTGTGCATTTTTCGGTCAAAATAAAATTTCAGACGCACGATCGAGTGTTGGTGAGAATTTGTTCATCATCAACCGGTGATGTATTATAAAGTGTAAAAAAAAAATTATAATTATTCAAACGTACAGTCGTTGTCCTTTATTTGCATTAGTATTTTTTTGTCTCCGACGACGAAATGTCTTCTTGAAGTTTACTATGAAGAAAAAATTCGGATCGGTGCCGCGGCTCAGTTGCAATTCAACCACATTTGGTCTCTCGTTGTCACGATCGCAATTCGGCGGCAGATCGCTCGTTCCCTGTACGACAGGGTTCGTATCTTGCTGTGTATGCTCGAGAAATTTATCGACATTAAAATGGCAGACCTCAAGAAAATGAGCGCTGAAAAAAACCCGTGAGTTTAATATACACGTTGGCACGTGAAATTTTGGTAGAATCTCTTGTAGCACACACCAGCCTTGCACACAGTTCCGAGATTTCGTTTCTCGAGTTGCTCGTGCCTACCTATCGCACGCCATTGTTCTCACTTCTGCGGGACAGTCTTTTAACTTTCGCAAAAACAAATATAATTTTGTTGCACGATTTGATATGTTTTGAGAATTAATTCGGAGCATCTATAATAGTGGTATCTTCATTAGAAACCGTAGCACACCCCAAGAGTAGCGATTCTCTTTTTACTTCTTCGTTGAATTTTTATTCTCGATGGAATGAATTATATCGATATTTCAATGCGATGTCGATTTAAAACTTGTGCATTTTTCGGTCAAAACAAAATTTCAGACGCGCGATCGAATGTTAGTGAGAATTTGTTAATCATCAACCGGTGATGTATTATAAAGTGTAAAAAAAAAATTATAATTAATCAAACGCGCAGTCGTTGTCCTTTATTTGTATTAGTATTACTGTGTCCCCGGCGACGAAATGTCTTATTGAAGTTAAATATAAAGAAAAAATTTGGATCGGTGCCGTGGCTCAGCAGTAATCCTACCGCATTTGGTCTCTCGTTGTCTTGATTGCAATTCGGCAGCAGATCGCTCGTTCCCTGCACGACTGGTTTTAGATTTTGTGATCAGAGTTCGAGAAATCGACTCAGCCGCCGACATCATTGTAGGCAGCGAGGAAATACGCTCCGAAAAATGATCTCGATATAGTATGGCACGTGAGATTTAGTAAGATTTTTGTCGCGTACAAGAGCAGCGCGCTTTATATTTCAGTAGTAGCTGTAATTACAATAGTATTTAGTTCTTATTTCTAAAAATTTTTTCAAATTTGGATTTAATATTCGATGCGAAAAAAAGTATCACGTAAAAATATGAGAAACGGATCACTTCTTTTTTTGTACTGGTCGCGTTATGATGTATACTAGTTTAAAATATGAACAAGCTATTTAATTACGAGCGCTTTTATTCATTGTTTTTTCTTCTGCTTTAGCTACTTACGATGCCGCAACGAAGATCAAGGGTGTTATGGAACGGCGAAACTATATCGACGCGATCTTGATAATTTGATTATCCTACAACCGCATTCTGCTAGCTGTCGCCCGAGTCAAGAGACAGTTGAAATCGCTCGTTTCAAGGACATTTTAAAAAATGCTGCTATGCGTGATCACCGAGAGCCACGACAAGTATACGATACGTATGCTCTACTGTATCCAGAAGCTGCCAGTTTTGTACCATTCAACTCCGTAGCAAAGTCGATCAGAAGATGGAGATCTTTGGGGTTTCCAGCCAGCCCAACTTCGCTTCACCAAATGCTCTTGCAATTGGAAGACCCTGGCAACGACGGTCTCTTTGCGCATCGCAGCGGAACGATTTCGCGAAGAGTGCTCAGAGATGCAGACGGTTGCATTCATTCGGTTTCTATGATCAAAAACTTATCACCCACATAGAAGAGGAGTTGGAACATTGCTCATTGACTTCACTTACAAGACGTGTATAGAAATCCCGGGCGAAAATATGCAACTGGGCACGGTGATGGCCGTGTACCACAATCACGCTTTGCCTATAATCTGGTTCCTTCTATCGAGGAAGACGACAAACGCATATAGAATGATGGCTACATTTATTAGAGAACTGTTAGCCAATTCTAATATTGTTTCCATCGTTACCGATTTTGAATTGGCCCTGAAAAACGCTCTGCGAGAAACATTCGACAGAGTTCATCTAACTGGCTGCTTCTTTCATTTTGTAAGAGTGAGTATCGTGTTTTTATTTTTTATTATAATCATTTTCTGCTTACTAAACAGTTTTTTTTCTTTTCAGTGTCTCCATGGCAAGATATACAGATTGAATTTATCTGACTTCGTTAGAGAAAATGAAGAGGCAAATCGATTTATCAGAAAATGTGCAGCTCTGGCTTTTTTACCCGAGACTGTAATAATCGATACATTCAATAATCTGGTAGAAGAAGCAAGCCATGCAGTTACTAATGTATTAGCTGACTTCATCTCTTATATGAGAACCTTCTGGTTCAATCGAGTGAGGCCAGCTAATTTTTCTGTTTTTGGAGTTTCAACCCGAACGAACAATGCCATAGAAAGCTACCATAGTGTATTGCTTCATAGATTAGGCGTACACCCACCATTTTGGAGATGGCTTTGCAAGCTCAAAGAATTACTCCAACGGGAATGGGTCGCTTTAGATTCAATCGAAAACGGTCTTGCCGTTAGGGGACAATTGAAAAAAAAAACAGAATTTAAGAATAACGTACTCACTAGAGGTATGTTATAATAAATTAATTTTTCCTAATTTTATGTATTTTCGAAAATTAATCGCCTTTTTTTCCTTCTAGCCTGGAGAATGTACTCGTTGGGACACATAAACTCGATGCAGGTTTTAACAATAGGGTCGAACCTGGTTGGGAAATATTACAACAACCGTTTCAGAAATATTCGTCCAATGGACGTCGAAGCCGTCGCAGAATTGGAACAGGGGTTTAATTTAGAATTGTCAATGAATAATGGTGTCGATTCCGACTTCAATTTTCGACTAGGGGAGGCTTTGCAAGTGAATGAACAATTTCATTTTCATCGCAATCTACTCAGAGATGGTGACAATATAATCAAATTCCACAGCAGCTCCGAAATCAACCTGCAGTGCAGGCCAATGTATATCGCATTCGTAACGATGGTATTTATTGCTTTTGCTAGTTATAAATATTCTTTATTTATTAATTATGTTATTATATTTAACAGGTATTAATCGTCGCAGAAGACGACGTAGGAACCCAAGACAACAACGTCAACGACGACGTGCTGATGACGCTGCTTTGGTTGATGCAAATGAACTACAACAACCACCACCTCAAAATGTTGTTGCTCAAGGCGCTGAACCAGTGAATGATCGTGCTGGAGCTGCTGCCGCTGCTGTAAATTTATTGATGATGTTGCGACCACCACCACCACCACCACCTCCTGGAAATTTTGTTGCTCCAGAGCCTCAACGAGTAGCTGCTGTTAATGCTGCAAATGTATTGCTGATGCCAAGACCACCGCCACCACAGGATAACTTCGTTGCCCCAGAGCCTCCACGAGTAGCTGCTGTTGATCCTGCGAATATAATGCTGATGCCGAGACCACCGCCACGACAAGAAAATGTCTTTGCACCAGAGCCTCCACGAGTAGCTGCTGTTGATCCTGCAAATATAATGCTGATGCCGAGACCACCGCCACGACAAGAAAATGTTGTTGCGCCAGAGCCTCCACGAGTAGCTGCTGTTAATCCTGCAAATATATTGCTGATGCCGAGACCAGCGCCACGACAGGAAAATGTCGTTGCGCCAGAGCATCCACGAATAGCTGCTGCTGATCCTGAAAATGTACTGCCAATGCCGCTTCCACCACCACCACCAGTAGGACCTCGTCAGAGTAATGGTAAAGTACAAAAAGTTTACGATTTACTGTGGTAAACCTTTTTATATATGATTCTTATATTAATCATCAAAATTTTTATAATTATACGCGTTGCCGTAACTTCATTCGTAACAGCAGTGCGATTATTGTGATGAAATATCGTCCTGTCTGGTGAATCAGCAGAGACTCAATTGTAATGCGTAGTAATACGCGTACGTAACTTGGAGTCCCATTCAGTTTACGATTTTTATCATTATTTTTGCAGCTGTGCGGATTGAGTGTTCGCTCGCAAACTTCCAAGAGTAGAGTCGCGTCGTTGTCTTGATCTATTAATTCATGATCGACATCGTAAGACTCCTCTTAAAAACATTTTAATATAACATATAATATTATAATCATTAAATTTTCATTTTAATAACGCAACAACCATTTCAACATAAAAATAAATCTGTTTCAGACCCCCCATGCGTTATTTGTATGACCGAAAACAGAACACACTGCTTCTTGCCGTGTGGCCACTTCATTTGCTGCCTATACTGCACGGAAAGAGTTCTTGCAACGGATACAAGATGCCCAGCTTGTCGAGGAGAAAGCACAGGTTTTCTCCGAATTTATCAATGATTCCGACGAAAAATATTCATGTTTCCATTTTCTTTTTAGTAATTTACACCATTTTTCTTTTTATAATAATTAATGTAATGATGAAAAATCCCATGCCTGTACGGGATTAAACTTTTTTATGCATATATGGTAATATTATGAAACATTTGTTTTATTGTTAATTTTAAATAATCTTATTTCCTATATTGATGTGAAACATCTTTATTTTTATTTGTATTTTATATACAACAAACATGTTCGGCAGAGACCAAAACTTTTATCTGGGGTTTCAATTATATACCCAATTTAATTTTTTTATAACAGTGTATATTGAAATACTCATGTTTTTTTTCTTATATATAGATCATCTTCAATATAAAATGTTTGTTTGATTTAGAATAAGTAATGTAAACAATGTCATGTAATTAATGTAAACTTACCTCTTGTTTATGTTGTTACTGCAATTGTATGGAGAGAAAATACTCTTTGGATCTGTATTCTTGTCATTATTATGTAATAAAGTAAAAAAGCAATCCGCAAACTAAAAAAAATGTCTAATTAATAATTTTATTAAAAATGTATCGTCCTCTTTAATCGACAATGCAAAGAGCTGTTGCTTCATTAGCTCTAACACATCGATGATTGGGTCGCTTCCTCAGTGCTCGTTCTCTCGCGCGGCCAAATTCGGATCGGTTTCGCGTCTCTCTCTCTAATGAACTATAAACAATTTTTTCATATCAATTAGCGGAAAAGCAGGAGAAGCGGCGCTACTGCAGCCGAGTCTTCGAGTGGAACGAGTTGCTCCTGGGCGGCCTCTACCCAGGCAAATTCAGTTTCACCCGTTTTTACCTGAATCGCGCCTACTTCTCGGTGGCGATGGGCCTCGATTACCTCGACCTCGTGCTGTCGCTCGGCGACTTCGAGCGCGTCGTCCTGAATCTGACGGAGAACGCGGCGTTCACGCACATTTATGCTTTTCGCTGTGGCTCGGCAAACGGGAGATAGGTCAGCTGCTGAGCCAGGTCGCGAGCGACTTCGTCGCGGATTACACAGACCAGGAAATCGCGACGTTGCGCCGGTACTATTTGAGGGCTCGAGCGTTCATCGAGTTTCTCTTCATCAATCTCTTCAACACGGCCTTGTCGTACTTCATGCAGCCGTTTACCGGCCAAATGGATCAAATAAGAGATTTATCAAGCCCTGCGTGCTAGTTGAAGCGTGATCATGCAATTAAATGTTTTGTTTTTCGATTCTTGCGCGGTTCTGAGATACATGCGCGGATCATCGGCGAACTCGAGCATCGCGTACTAGCTGCCGTACCGATTCCACACGTTTCACCGAGTCGATTCTGCACTACGCAGGGAATCGTATAGTTCGTTGCTCTCTATCGAAATTCCAACGCGTAAAAATATCAAAACAGGATAATTATAGATTTGCCACGGAAGTAGTTTTTTCGATTTGATATTGAGCAAAAAACGTGAATACTGATAAGCCAGGTGAGCTCACGCTGAGATTGATAATGATATGCTTTGTACCTAGGAAGTAAATACACAAATAATTACGTTATAGCTTTTTCACGTCGCGCATGTCTCAATTTTGAATATTGAACAAATTTAAAATGCCTCGGTCTTGTTATGATTGGAAAATGAAATGTTAAATTAATCAGTTTTTATTATAAAGTATTTTTCAATTGCATTCCAGCTCGCATGGGCCACTTTTGTAGAATCAATTGATGTTATTTCCTATTATTCAAATTACACGAATAGCGCTCGAAAAATGACAGTCATTCCAAGCGGCATTTTTCTTGGTGTCTTTTCTTTTGGTCCATCAAAAAAGGGCACGTAACTTAAAAATCTCAGAGCTCTCTGCGCTACATAGATGCAAATACAGTAATTTGTGCATTTCGTAGTCTAATGTAACATTCTCATTTAGCTCGGCGCGAGCAAAATGTTAATTCAGGTTGGATTGACACAAAAACGATATTTTGTTCAAAATTATTTCATTTCATGTTTCATAAAATAATATGAAATTCTGTCATTTTTTAATACCGAATTAATGTCAATTTTTAAATACCGTAAGCCGCAGCTTTTATATCACAGCGTTCCCACATATTTCAGCTTATTTTCCAATCTTCATTGTACAGAGCCATCTGTGGTGTTACATCGTAATTTAAATGAGGTCGTCGATTAAAGCCTTTCGGTCGTACGGAATTAGGATATTTTAACTTTTGCTATCAGTAATTCTATTTTTCATTCGAGGTTTTCGCTAGTGTCAAATAAAATAGGTTTTTGATCATTTTTACCGCTCGTTATAATCATAATGACTGAATCGTGAAATCGCCTTTCGTTTAATTTTAATTATTGCATCATAATTTCGACTTTCAACATTAGGATTATAGAAATAATGAGCCTATATTTTTTTTTTCGTTAAAAGATGCAGTAGGTTAAAACCGTTTCGGTTTTTCGAGCCCCTCCCAGTATAGTCTCCGGAATACACACAATGGCTCGATATGCGATATGTATACCCCGTGGCGCGATGCGCGCATACATCCATACTACATACCGTAATTAGTGCCACGGCAGTAAAATATTAATAAGCTCGAGGGGTACACAGGCGTGCGCAGTTTATATGCAAGAGTGCACACCACGTTGCGCGAACGAAGCAGCTCTATCGGTATACACTGCGGATCAGTAAATAAATCGTTTTTACCTCCGTATAAGAGGTATACTGCTTGTACGCGTGGGACCTATAATTAAACGCACCTCTACAACACGTTTGTATTATATACTTCTTGCACGGGAAAGAGAGAGACGAAAGATGAGGTATCGGATATATGTGCCTCTTCTGTGCAAGCTCGTGAGCATGCACCACGCGCCGAGTAGAATTTCAACTATCTTGTTCGAGAGAGCAGCAAATGATTTCCTCGAGGTATAGAGAAAGGCTGTGTTAGCGGAGACACGCACGTTTATATACGCGTATAACACACGCACGCACATTCTACAGTATATAGCCTTGTGCTGGCAAATTGCCTGCAGACCACGTTTGATCCGTCGCCGTCATCTCGTTGCAATAAAGCTACCTTCATCGCTTCCATCCTCCTGCCGTACTACCTATATCCTTTCTGACTTTCGCCCTCCCCCTCAATTCCTCTTCTTTATGGCGTATACATGTATAGATCCACCTGCAGAGAGCTAATCCGCGGCAATCACAGGGCTAAGTCTGCCGCTCGGCTCGACTGACGAAGTGCGTCTGCGGATGCACACAATGCCTGGCACGACGACGAATCTCGACGCTGCATGGGATTTCTCTGGCTTCGATGTAGGTACGTACGCACCCAGGATCTCTGTGTAAAGCGTCGATATATTTATGTGGCCATTATAGAGCTGGCAAGAGTCAAACGCAAAGCACACTCGATGCCTATTCACCTATGAACGCTGGTTTCATTCAGGTAATTCTAAGCCTTGTTACTGATAGGTGGAACGAGCTTAATTTGGATTTTAAACGTTTCTTCTGATACAATGTGTAGTTCAAATGTAACTCATGAATTTCCAATCGATTGGAATAATTTAGATCAATTATAAAGATGTTTTAATTTTACTTTCTCAAATTTCAAATACAATAAATGAACGAAAACTCAAGCTTTCTTCAGATTGATGCGAACGAAGGAAAAACATCATCCATTTTCAGTCGCAGCTTAGAAAGGCTGAGAGAAAACAGATGTCAAGTCGCACGCGCAAAGCCCCGAGGTCAGGAGTGGAAGGATCCGAGAGAGAGAGAGAGCGAAACAAGGATGGGTGTACTATAGCTGCGCGCGCGGATTAGTTAGACTAAGGCAAGATTGGTGGTATTACAATTTTATGCATTGTAATCTAAGCGAGCTAAGGAGGATCTCATCGGAAGCCACTTGGGAGCTAGCTCGGGAACTTGGCTGCGCTAGCTGCATTTGAGCGCTATACTACCACCAATACTAAACCGGAGCGCGTACACCGTGTCACTACTGTATAGATACATTGTCTGTATACCTATACGTCGCGCACGCTCGGAATTGAAGAGCCCCAAAATTAGAGGAGTCGTCCGCTCCGGCTTTGTTTCGCTATTCTCGCTTCGAGCTTCGGGGTAGATAAGATGCGCCGTGCTGCTCACCCACTGCCATGATGCAGAGACGATACGTCGTTATTTCCGGCTATTCGAAAAATCGACGCAGTGTGTGTGGTGTGTGTGTGTGTGTGTGTGTGTGTGTGTGTGTGTTTTTTTTTTTTTTTTTTTTTTGTCAGAGGACGTGGGCAGGGTAAACCCTGCAACCAGTGGCCCTCTGAACTCCAGGCATTGTCCCCCACCGGAACTATCGTTAGACATTACTTCAGTGGGTGCCTTTTAATTAGCAGTGCTGCTGCATCGATGTTATTGGTCATTTCCCTACATCCCCCATCCACCGCACGCTAAGGCGCGGAGATTAGGGGTTCAGGAACCGTGTCAACTTGTTGGTGATCCCCCGCTCGCCCCGCGAAGCCCTCATCCAGCGTCATTCCCGCCTTCCGGAGCCGTCTTTGTCGGTGCTTCCCTTGTGCTGATGTTTCTTCTTGGGTACCTTCGACAGAACTCGTCAACCAACAGGACTAGTGCCATCTTCGTGAGAGAAGTGGCGACCCAGGTCTCACGCCCGACACCGTCCCACGAGTCCGGAAAGAACTTTCCCCGCTTCTTGATTTGCCATCTTGCGAGCACCTCTCGCTTTTCTGGCTTCCTCCATGATGAGTGAAAAACTCCGTCGGTCAGCGCCAGCACTAGAAGTTCTGATATCGGGCTCCATCCCTTAGGATACCATCTTGGAGCCGAGGGGTCGGTGCTCTTCCTTGTGTTGGCGCTTTTCCTCCCGAATGATGCACTTCGTTGGCCAACATCAGCACTAGGAGTTCTGGCTTTCGGGCTCCATCTTGCGGGAATTCTTCTCAACTTGGGCCGCAGGGTGATTGTAGGATATTTCACCCTCCAGGAGGCTGCCTACAGCCGTGGACCTACAGTTTATAGTGGAATCCGAACCACTTCGGGCTCGGGCTCGACCTCACCGAGCGAAAAATCACGAATGAAATTTCCCCCAGTGGGGATCGAACCCGCTCCCTCAGCACAACGCCGGTTTAGCAGATAGATGGCCCAACGCCCTTACCCACTAGACCAACGAGGGCTGTCAGTGTGTGTGTGGTGTGTGTGTGTGTGTGTGTGTGTGTGTGTGTGTGTGTGTGTGTGTGTGGTGTGTGTGTGCAGATACGTCAGAGTGAATATTTCCAATATACGCGGGTTAATGCCGAGCCTGGATTTACAAGTGCTCGTCGATGTATAGAGTCGGTCGTCTCTCGACTATAATGTGACGCGCGCGGAGCCGCTGTATTTATTTGGTGATCAAGTTTCTGCGATAGATTGCGCGTGCTCCTTTATTATATAGCATTGCCTACAGCCTAAGCCCCAGCTATATAACTTCTCTATCAACGATACATATATATGTGCGTCAGCAACTGCACACTAGGTAGCATGAGAGAGAGGCACAAGAAAAGCAGAGAGAAAGAGAAAGACTAGAAGAGAGAGCTTGAGCCAGCTCCAGAGTCGCAAAACGCATGGGTGCCGCTATACCTATATATACTTTATATCACCATGTAGCCAAAGGCAAGAAACATTTCCCTCGAGGGTGCGATTCAATTTTGTCGTTGAGCTCGTGGAATTCTTTCGGCTTTCGCCTGCGACTCTCTCTCTCTCTCTCTCTCTCTCTCTCTCTACTCTACTTTCTCAGTCTCTTTCTCTCTTAAAAAGATGTCGATAGAATAAGTCCGGGTGCTGCGCGACTATATATAAAGGTATGAGGCGTACAGATCGACTCCTTGGATGCAGGTATAGTAAAAGTGCCACGTGACTCGTGGAGCCGCGGAATTTAGAAATTCGATTATTATTTCAACCTTTTACTTTGAGAAATATTTTTCCCAATATCGTGCAGGATGCAACGGTAGCAGCAACAGCAGCAGCGGCAATGAAATCGGTAAATAAACTCCCGCTCGCCAATGGACTTGAGCGAGAGAGAGAGAGAGAGAGAGAGAGAGATTCGATCGAGAAACTTTTCGTCGATGCCCTCGAGTTACACAGTTAATACCATACCCTTATAGCCGTTTTTGGCCGTGTGCGCAGCAGAGCAGTGCAACTTTTGATCTCGACTCGCGATCTTCGAATTCCTTGACCCGCGATAAGAGTTTCTACGTATACGCACGATTCTTGTAAGCTACCATTGAGTCTCAATTACAAGGAGATTTTCCGCGAACTGGATGAGAATATTGTAGACCTGGTGGTACGCGGGATATGATAAAGAAATATTTTTCATTAAAACCTCTAAAATAACTCAGTTTTCAGACGAAACAAGGGAGGAAAAGCTTTCGCCATCCTGTACACTATATTTATCTCTCTCTTTCTCTTTCCGGCACAAAAGCGCTTCGGGCCCCCACCAAAGTATAATAATATACCGATGATATAATAGTGGCGAAACCTTAACTATAACTCGCGCTTGCTGCAATAATTTCCATCGAAGAAAGAGACCAAACTTTGCAGTTCTAAACTTTCGATTTACCTTTGGACTCGGTCGCGCAGGTTTACCCAACAACAGCAACAGCAACAACAATGTTATAATTAATAATATCATCATTAATAATGATTTAAAAACAAGAATAATTTTGCGTTTCTGAGGGAGCACATGCACATCTTGCAGCTAATATATAATGATGCTTACAACCTTGAAGTGCACATAAGAAATGCATGCAAAGTAGGTGTATGTACATGTATAATAATCGTACACGTAATTTACGTAAGAGCGCGAGGGATTATTAATCCGAAAAGTTTTCGGATATCTCAGCGGCAGCTGCAGTTTGTTCGCGAGCTAAACTTAGGATACGACGAGTAGACATTACCGAAGGCCCGCTCGATTTGGGCTGACTATCTACGCGGGATCAAACTCAATTCTCGCAGACCGGCCATTTTCACTTTGTGCTGCACATAGTGCACCCATCGTCGCCATTTCCATTCATTTAGCCCCGAAAACGAAAGGAAAAAATCACCGCGCGCTAAGTATATAATAAGGAGGAAACATTTGCTTCGGTTTAATCGCGTATAGTATACGATGGAGCACGGGATTAAGATAAGCATTGCCGTTGAGAGAGATGCAGCAAACTTTAATCTTTGCTGTTCTCTCAGTCGTGTAGTAGCGTGCGCTACAACGAGCAAAGTTTCGTATTTACCTTGGGTAGACATTATGGAAAGAAATGCGCCTAGAAAATCATCGCTCCTCGTTTAGCGAGTATACGATTTAAAGCTGCAGTCATGAGTCCGTACATCTGTTAAAAGCCATACATTATTAGAACAAAATCAAAGCGCCAAGAAAAACAGAAGTTGGCGAAAAAAACGATGCGTCCGGTCTGGAGTGAAAAAAACAAAGAAAAACAGCCACATTCGGCCACCCTCGCGCTGCATCGACCGAAGCAAACAACAACAACAGGAAGAAAATGCGGACCAAGAGAAACATCGCTCTGGCGCGTTGCGTGTAAACTTACAGCGAGAGAGAGAGAGAGAGAGCGTCGAGGCTAGCGCGTAAAACCAAATAAAAACTCCGGATTTCCTAGCCTCGCGCTCGTGCTTTACTTGCCGCACTCTCGGAATCGTATGTAGCTCCCTCTGCAAGGTGTCGACTGTCGATACATAGCACGCGCACACATTTGTGCGTGCCCGTGTAAGAAGAAATATTTTTTAAGGAAAAAGAGAGAACTTGCGAGAGGTAGAGAGAAGCTTTGGGTGTAGTAAGCGTTTATTGGAAATGTCCTAAACAGAGGAATAGAGTGCAGCGCGGGAGAATGTTTGCCCGCTCGGGGATTCCCGATATTTATGTACGACGACGCGTATGTAAGAGAAGATTACTGCCTTGCCTCGTAAGAGACAATCGCTATATGCCACTCCGGTGACGCGTTACGCTTATACTGCTGCAGCGCTCGATCGATCGACTCTATATAAATATATACGTATAGATATACGCACCGAAATTCAAATTCATGCAAACGTACCTATGAATAATTATCCCTACACAGAGATACACGCGAGTATAGTTTTATACATATACAGCAATAGCGCTACCGCACACGTGGGCAAAGATAATCACTGCAGCGAGATTCTGTAGTCGAAACTTTGCCGCTGAACAAACGTCGGGTCGCGTCGCGCGGGGTACTTACTCTAGATAATGTCTATAACCGCGACTACGACGGAGGGACAAGTTTTGTGAAAAGGGAAAAATTTCTCAAGTCAAACTCGTAGCTGAGATGTAGTCTCGCGCGCGACTCGAGAGCCTCGGAGCCAATATAGCAAACTCTATCTCAACCGCCCGGCCGCAGCTTATAGTCTCGTAATAATTTGTACTCGAGGAAAACTGTGAGCGAAGAAAACCGGCCTCGTTATTACTTACTTGTCTCGCGTGGATGTTTCATGTCTATCATATAATAACGTCGGTCTGGCGTGTAACGATCTGTCGCATTTGTCGCGTTGAAAATTGGTCCATGCGATGACAGAATTTACTCTCTATCGTTGTGACGAACGGTTCGACGGGAAATAATACACAATAAAAATAACGCTGCGCTGGATAAATTCAAATTTCAATGAATTATAGCAGCTGAGCCAACTCTCGCGACAAGTAATATAGCGAATTTGACCCGAGATATATATATAGTTGCAAGCTTCGCAGGTACACGTAAATGCTTTCACGTGACTATACAGCTCCTACCCACGCACAGCCATACACAGTACCCACCCTCGTCTGCACGCGTGTGTATCTATATAGCGTACAGGTACTCCGCACCACTGCGCATCGCGACACGCACTTCCAGTAGTCTCGTGTATATGTGTGCGGCTCGAAGAGCTTCGCGGCTTTGGGTATATATTTACGATAAGCTCAGCGGCACTGCGCTGGGAGGAGAATTTTTCCGACGTCCCGCCCGCCCGCGCACTCTGTCTTGTGCGCTGAATTTTTTTGTTTTTCCTTTCAACCTTCCGCATCCTCCAAATTTTATTACAGCTGCACTGCTCCATCGTGTAACGCAAAATGTTTATTGCACGATATGCATCACGGAGGATCGCGCAATGAAATACACTTGAATGTAATACCGTTTTCAAATTCTGATCCAATTACCGAATTCAAAGCGATTGAAAAAAATTGCCGAGCTCGCGTGTACACCGACATTCGAAACTCATCGATCGTTTACGAATTTTTCAATTTCTTTCGAACGCTCATGTATATTATTTGCGAATATGCAGCACGATTGCCACACTGTTGGCGCTCCGAGGCTTTGATGGTTTTTACAAAATGGCACGAAAAAAAATGCTGCCTCGTATACACACAAATACCACATTATTCGTGGCTCGGCCATATTTATGTTTACGCAGTTCAACGAGTTTTCTTCTTTCTTTTTTTTTCTCTTGCTTTTTCTCTATTCCTTCGTCAAATACGCGAGCGCGCGGGCGCTACGTAATGTATATGTTTGCCTAAAAAAAAGCCTCTTGACTTTTACAATTTCTCGTCACGCTTCGCCATGTGAATTAACAAGCTCTTCGGCCCGAAAACACGGCTCTTGCGCCGTGACGTCGCGTGCACACCATGTTGTTGATGTTTTTTCCGTTAGCTACACGCACATGCAGAAATTAATGGTGACAAAATGCATCAAAACGAGCGACGCAGATCCAACAATACATCGCGAAAAACCATAAATAATTCGCAAGCCTTTTTTTTGGAATGATTTTTGAGTGTAGCGATGTTTGTGTACATGTAATTTTACACGAATTATTTTCAGGCCCGCGTACGTGAAGCCGTTGGTGCAATTTTACAATTTCCCGATATAATTACTGTCAGAACTTGGCTTTTTTTCAAAATCTGTAGAGTATATTTATAGGGTTTTATATTAACACGGCATTGTGATATAGACACTTACGAAGATTAGTTTCGCACCTGGGCACTCACCAGTGAGCGTTAAGTTCACTCGACGAATATGAGCAGCAGTACAGGGGAAGAGTCAAGGGCATGCAGATCTAGCGAGTTGCAGGGCGTCTATATAGGCGACTATATATACACAGGGCAGAGGTATAATCGTGGCATTTACGCGGCTCGACTCATAGGCCAAGCCGCAAAGCTATTTAATTAGTTTATCGTGGCTTTGGCTCGATTTAGCGCTTAGAGCTTCTCGTACACAAGCTTTAGACCAAAGACACAAATAGTTGTAATGGGCGCGCGAGTTTTGGCCCAAACCTATCGATAAAACATAGTGGAAAATTACTACAAAGATCGATAATTGTCGGTAAAATAGACTTGGTAACTGCTAGGGGTGTGCGAGTACCCGATTTTTGGAGATTTGCTCGATTTTAACCCAATTCGTTGAGCAAGAGCTGAATTAGAAAAATTTGAGTACTCAAACGTTTTCGGATAGTCGATAGTCGAGTAATCGCGCTTTTTGAAGTATTTGAAATAAAATTGTCAAATTATTTGGTTATACTGATTTATTACATCTAGCTTTAATATTGTATCTATAACTATATTAAATAAGCTAAGATAGATGACTTACTTTATTAAAATGATTTAACCATTTAAGGAATGCAAATTATGTACCCAAACAATAATTAATTACGTTAGTTACCAACACTATCTTACTAATTCAAATTCTCAATTATCCATCGTCATGATAATGTGAAGCTCGATGCGTAAAATGAGCAAAAAGAGATGAAAAGGAAGATTCAAGCGGTGCATGAAGTAAATGTTTGCGCGACGCGTCAACGGCTGGAAGAAGCCATAAGGAAGATGGAAAGTATAACATTTTGCCCTGCGATTTCCTTTCCGAGCAAGCAGAAGCAGTCGCGGCGTGTCACGAGGACAATGGCAACGACGAGATTTTACAAGAAGCTATAGGCGTATTATAGTTGCGACAGACAATAACAAATGCAAATGAGAATTCATCAGATGTAAAATAGCTGATTTTTAGACTTTATAATATTATACATAGGCACAAGCGCGAAGAAACTAGATGCAGCTCCACCTCGCCGCGTGTTTATGCATATTATACATTCGCTTACGACGACGACGACGACGACGACGACGACGACGACGATGACGACGACGAAGATGAGATGCAAGCAGCGCCTCGGAGATCCGATTAATCAACAATAAGCCTAGCTTGGCTGACTGTCGCTCGCACTTGGCTGCACACACTCCCATGTTGCTAGTGCAGAATCGAGGCTCTTTATACTATGCTGTACGTATATGCGGCTCTTTTCTTCGTTTTCGGTATCAACGCCCACCTTCTTCTCTTTACCTCGCTCCAGGCCTCGCATACTACGCCAATTACCATCGGCGACGCATAAATTAAGCTGCGCCAACTACGTACGTATACCTATATACATAATACGACAAACTCTCGTCGATATCCCTATATATCGAACTGCAGCAGCTGAAGTTTTCGCGGCAAGCGTATACACGGCATCCCTCGAATCGCTCGAATCTCAATCGCGAGAGAGCGTCAAGGCAAAAACACGAAACTTGCAAAAGCAATATATTTTAACGCTATGTACTACTTCTGCTGCAGTTGCATCTTATTTGCACTTCTCTCTGCAGCAGTCCTCCCGATATATAGGACAGCTCTCTTCGCTCGTTCTTGCATTTATAAATATACGCTTGGGATGTGCAGTTGCCCAATTCTAGCGCATACACTATCCCGAGCTAATTTAACGAAATTCACGCTCTCTTCTTTTTGTCTCTTCCTGCTGCTCTCGCGTACGAGACACAGAGAATATATCGTATCTATGTATATACCGTACAATGTATATACTTGGCCAAAGGTACGAATTAAGATTTGCATAATGCAAAAGTACTCCCGCCTGTGCCTGACCGTCCTCGTGCCAGTATAAGTAGCAGAGAGAGCTACTCTATCTCCGATCGAGCTCTCTCTCTCTCTCTCTCTCGAATACGTGTTGGAAATTCGCAGCTCGAGCGCAGATGCACGCCTCGAGCCCTCTCGCTACCGGAAAAACGTTCGACTGCGTGTGAATGCGCCACTATCCCGAGTAGTAGAGCTGAAAAGACATGTACAACGACGTAGAGAGGCCAAAGAAACGAGTTGGAAGTATTCCCGAGGACTGCTTAAATACGTATATACAGCGATAGGCACCCTCCCCCCCCCCCCCCCCCCCCCCCCCCCCCCTCTTCTTCTTTTTTTCGCTCAACTGCCTCATCCTTGTCTCGAGGCTTTGAGTTTTATATATCATGCATTTCACCATGCTAGCTGCCATTGCGCTTTGTAGCGTCCATGAGAGAACTATATGCTCACTCGGAATTTTCTTTACTTCTTTCTTTTTTTGACATTATTTTTGACGCACGTACATCAAAGTAGGTAAATCATAAAGAGAGCTCGAAAAAATAAAACTAAGGCGTACATCAGGGAGAAATTGCAAGTACCAAGCAATAAACTCGCTTATACGCTACTCTCGGCTCGATAGCCTCTCTTTTTTACCCACTTACTCTATCACGCGATGACTCGAGCGAAATATGCACATCGATACGTACTGTTCCCTCCCGCGCATTTCCCGGCCGGCTGAGTTGACATTACTTCGAGCAAATTTGAGCGCACTGGCTGCGCATGGAAAACAGCCGAATTTAAACGCGACACGTTTGCGCGTGCTCCGCTCTTGGCACTTTTTTTTATCTAACGATATCATATGTATAGTGTATATTATATAGACTCGGAGGAGAGGAGTATACGCGTACGCCTGCACATATTGATTGGCTTTGCTTATATGCACTGACACGCGCTCAAATGGCTCGGTACATTTTTCTGAGTGACTCGCATATTTTTTTGCGCTCCGACTCGCTTGTGTCGTTCGCTTCTCAGCCGGTGACATATATTCTTGAGGGATGCCACGCCAGCCTAGACTCTACGACGTCGCTGCCATAGCTGCACGACAGAGAAGATATGATTCGATGGAGGGTGGTTCTGTGTACATATCGTATAAAATATATTGTCGCGTAACGTAATAGATCGAATTGGACGGTACTGTGTATGTAATATAGTATATCGTTGGGTATACGCTCGGTGTGATAAATCGGTGTCGTCTTATCGCGTCTTGACGGAATTTTTCATGGGAAACACCTTAATGAAAATTGATCGACGACTTTCACGAGCACGGAATCTCTCGAAACGATCGTATGAGTCAAGATTTTTTTCACACTGTATATTAGTCGCTGCGCTACTCGTTACACATATTTGCAAGAAAACGTGGAAACCAATGAGTACTCGCAAAATTGAATTCTACGATATGAAATTCTTGTCGCTAGTCACTATAAAATCTTGCCGCATTCCTAGTCGACTTGTCGCCTTAACCCCCAACGAATTTTTTTATATCAAACTGCACACTCACCGAAAAACTGCTGACAGACGGCTTTGGCATTTTTTGGAACGACTTCTAAATTCGAACTTTGGACTGGAGGTGGCTGTACTTTGGACTGGAGGACTTTGTGAAACACTTCACACTATCACACGCGAGCAGTCGACCTACTACTGCAACGCACACACACAAGTATTACATACACTAATCGACACGCACTTAAGAAGCAACTCGTCACTCATATATTCTGTACTCGCGCACGCGGACTCAGGCACAAACATGGCAAGTTGGAGTAGCTATACGTATCAACACTGTTGGCAGTTAGCTTTGGACTCTACTTGAACCTGCTTTTATAAATGCATTCGGCAATTCGAACGTTGGACTCGGGCGTACAAAAGAGACAACGCAAGCATACAGGCATATACTTCTCGACTGATAATCTTCCGGGATAGGAAGCACTGCACAAACATACTTAGGCTATACATAAGATGAGCATCTCGCGACTCAGATGCTGTATAAACGCACACTGCAACACATAAGAACGTGTACCCGTACACTTGTTTGAACGAATGTTCAATATTCGAATACAGTACGAATATATCCGTTACGTTAATGCCGAATTCGCACTGCAAGCATTGCAATCTGCCTTCGTGCCGCGAGATGTCTGACCTAACGACTACATTTGTATCAAAGAAACTATCGAGCGGATTTTTCTGTCGATGGGCACTGGATATTTTACAGACCAAAGCTCATAATGGCGATATAAGCGTGATCGCAGTGTTTTCTTATGGTATTATTAAGTTTTGTCGATATTCCATATCATTTAAATAAATGAGTTTAAAAAAAAGGTTTTGATTTTCCTATATTGATACCTACACGATCATTTGAAGGAAAAGAATTCAAACTTGTTTTCAAACCAGAAAATCTATTTGTGAGCCACGAATGACTATTGTTTTTTGCGATAATGTGTAACAATACACGCTTTAGACACGCTACAACTCTTGAGTAATATCCGAATTGATTTCGAAGAAAAATTAATACGCGCCTTTTGCGACTCGCGATATCTTACGTCGTCGAGACGAGTCTCAAATCGCTATCTTGCACGAAAACATCGTTACTCCGATTTTTCATAATTATGACAAATTAGAATCATTCGAAAATGAAGCTGCGTATCGGAGTTTGTCTATTCAGTGCGTTATTTGTCGCTCTCGGGCAAGTCGCCGCGGATCATTCCTCATTAGACGGGACGTCAACGATCAGGGGCTTGGTGAGGTTGAAACAAAAACCCAAGTCCTACCGTTTCGATCCGGACTACGATCCGTTTGATCACATTAATCCAGATATAGATAATGTAAGTTAATTAGTTGGAATAAAAAAGTCAATTTGCGCAAGTAGTAGGGTGAGAGGGGAAATATATTGGCTTGGCGTATATACTTAAAAATTAAATGAATTCATGAAAAAGGAGCCGATCGTTAAAAAATTCAATTACCCGGTGGAGAAGCACAAGATTACAACGGAGGACGGCTACAGATTACTCGCCTACAGAATTCCCGGACACAGGGTGAACCCGAGCAAGGAGAAAAAGACACCGGTACTGCTGATCCCGGGCGCCTTCTGCATCAGCACACAATGGATCGTCCGTGGGCCCGGCATCGATCTCGGTGAGATCAATTAGCGCCGAAAATTATCCGAACTATGACTCAGCGATGCTATTATAAAAAAAAAAAAAAAATGGTGAAAATTAATTGCAGCCTATCTGTTGGCCGACGAGGGTTACGACGTCTGGATGAGCAACAATCGGGGCACGGGCTTGGCCAGGGCTCACGTCAGCCTCGATCCCGATTACGACGCCGAGTACTGGAATTTCAGGTAGTACAATGTACACAATGGACTCTTTTATTCGCTCGAGCCTCGGCCGCATGATAATAATGATTCATACACCGGGACGGGCAGTTGGCACGAAATGGGCGTCTACGATCATCCGGCCAATATCGACTACATACTCAACGCGACTGGCAAAGAAGCCGTCATTTACATCGGCCACTCGATGGGCACGACGAGCAGCTACGTCCTGCTCTCGACCAGGCCCGAGTACAACGACAAAGTGGCGCTGGCCATTAGCCTGGCGCCCGTGGCCTACTGGTATCAGCCGCTGCATCCCATTGTCAATGCCCTCAAGCCCCTCGTCACTCGTATTCAGGTTTGCCGATGCTGCGTGCGACGATGATAATATACCTATACGCGTTACATATGCGTCGTGCATGCACATCGCCGGCGGCGTTTATAAGCTCGCAGCCTTTTGACCGTTACACGATGTGAAATTATCAATTTTCTAAATTGCAGACTATGTTCGACAAGTTGCAAATCTACGAGATCTTTCCGAATCAGGCCGGCATGCAGAGCTTGACCGAATCCATGTGTAAAAGCCGAAACGTGAGATTTCGAAATCTGTGCTTGCTGGCAATAACCAATGTCATCGATGGTCCAGACATCGAACAATTGCCCGATTTGGTATAACGTTTCACAGAGCGCAGTGGTCGCCATTTTGTTTAAAATATGACATAATTTACATAATTAACTTTTGCAGGACACACTGATAAGGTTTACATCGTTCATGCCGGCTGGCATGGCGAAAAAATCAATGTCGCATTACGGGCAAAATATGATTAATAACGGTAATTCAAATTAAAATTGTACGCTAGAAAAGGAAAAAATTCGAAATTCTGGTATGCTTGGGTTTTAGGTGATTTTCGAATGTACGATTACGGGGAAGCAGAAAATATGGTTCGTTACGGAGCAAAAATTCCTCCGAAATATGCGTTAAAAAATATCAAGACACCCATAGCATTGGTTTTCAGTTTTGGAGACGTTTACAACACTCCCGAGGTAATAACGTTAAAAAAATTCGAATACGAAAAAATCGTTAATTTATATAAAATTCAATACTCACGTTCGTTTTACGTTATTCTCAATTGACTCGTTGTGAATAACCGTTTTAGAACGTCTACTACTTGGCGAAAGATATTCCGAACCTCGAAACAGTAGAGGCCGTTCCGGATCACAAATTTACTCATTTGGACTTCATCTTCGCCAAGGATGTAAAAACACTTCTCAACGATCGCCTGATGCAAATGATGGCAAAGTATTCTACTTGAAAATCGAAAAAAAACGTTTACCGAGTTCGAACAATTTCGTTTGAAATCGCGCACCACTAATATCACTCGCGAATAACCGAAATTAACTGACTGTACGAAAAGAAAACTGGAAATTTAAAATGAAGAATTGATAAAACACTGCTTGAATTTTTAAGTCTCGATGAACAAATCGACGCGCTGGGCCTCGCGCGAGTGCAACGGAGATAGAACATGGAATGACTGTTGCTATCTCTCGTCAGTAAGCTAGAGACCCGCTCGAACTGAATGCACTGTATCGTTACACCAACGGTCGATTCGAGAGATCTTCAATTCGAACGTTCGACCGTTACAAATGCATACGCTTTATGATAAACGATAGCTTTGTCGAAAAATCATCGAAACTCACCTACTCACTAATCAAAAACTTTATTTCAATAAGAAAGAAAACGAACAGGTACATTTCATCAAATTTGAAATGGTATCGTTCGTTACGCGGCTCTAGCTTCGGCAGCGCGCGGCAGGCGGCCATTAAGCTTCTCCCACTCTACCGCCACCACGCCGTTGTGCTGCTGCATCCGTGCAGACTGTGTTAGACACCTCTCGTCAACTTCTGGCTTTGTTGTTTTCTATCTGTGCCTCGTGGAGACTCTTTAGCGTAAACGGAATCTCCATCTTATACCGGGTTCTATTGGCCCAGGCTTCGGTCGTCTGATAAAAAGTGGACTTTTTGAGAAAAAGTTTATCGAGATGTTGAACCAGACTGTCGTGGAAAACGACAAAGCGGCAAGCTACACCTCTGACTATCTCGACATTGTAGAAAATTTACCCCATGACGTGCAGTTGTTAATGACCGAGCTTCGAGAATTGGATGTCCGCAGTCAAAGTAAGACTTTTTTCTTCTTTATTCACCAAATACTATGGTTAATCATCTGCAGTCCTTCTGACTATTCTTCAATACTGTCTTGACATAATAACTTTTAACATGTAATTCTGTGTTGATTTCCATTGTGTACGTATTATTTTTCTAACTACTTATTGCCACTGCAGGTAATGTACGTGAAATGGAAAATTGTCGCGAGGCATTGAGCAAAACTGAACCCGATTCTGCAGCAAGAGCTAGACTTACAGCGATATTGCAAAATTGCCTGATATCTATGCAAGAAGTTGGAGATGAGAAATTACAAACCATACAGAATATCAATGACTTGATTGAAAGCAAAAACAAAATATTGGACTTGGGTTACAAAAATTTAGGTAAGATCAATAGATTTTTCAGTATGAGTATATCAAGAATCTTGTTGAATTTAATGATACAATCATATTTTTCAGATGTTGAGAAAAGCAAAGAAAATAATGATGTTAATAAAGAAAGTAATTTCAATTCAAATAGTAACTCTACTAGTAATAATGTCAATAATCCAGAAAAGCCTGCTAAACGAGTCAGACGAACAAGAACAGAACACTTGATTGAACATGCTGCTCTTATGGAGACATTTGCTTTGGCTGAAAGTCAGTCTTCAAAAAATCTTCCCAGCACTTCAAATGGCAATCCCAAGAGAACTGCTGTTGCTGCTAACGTTGGTAAGAAGAAGAAAAGGAAAGCTAGGCAAGGACAATCTCAACAGCATGAGGAAGACACTGTGCAACCAGATGATCCTAACGTTGATCCAGACGAGCCTGTATATTGCCTATGTGAACAAATTTCTTATGGAGAGATGATTTTGTGTGACAATGATTTATGCCCCATCGAGTGGTTCCATTTTTCTTGTGTTTTCTTAACTACAAAACCTAAAGGTAAATGGTTTTGTCCGATGTGTCGGTCAGATAAATCCAATACCATGAAACCTAAACATCAGTTCATGAAAGACCTGGCTCAATACAAAAAAGATAAAGAAGGAAATCCATAGTACTGAACAGTAATGAATTCAGATTAATTGAGGATTAGTTTTAAAAAAATTATAATCATAGCATTAGATAGTAGAGAAATAGTTATAAAAAATGTGTTCTGTATTGTGATCAAGTGTAAATAATTGTACATACATATTCTATAATCTTGTTTAACATTAATTTAAAATAGAATATCTTTTGAATAATGCTGTATAATTTTAATTAAAAGATTAATAAGAATAGTTTTGAAGGAACACATTAATATAAGATTATATTTTCTAAATTGAGGATAAAATGAATGAAAACACAATTTATTAAATGGAAATGAAATATCACTTTAATAGCATAGAGAGTATTAAAATTAATATAAATGAATTACATGAGTTCAAATTATTCTGATATACTATTTTTTCACAGTCACTCCTAATTTATTTTAAAATTATGTGAATGGCAAACTATTGCTGCCTCAATTACATAACAATGCAATTTTGCATTTTTCCAAAGAGGAGAATCACATTGAGACATTTGACTTGTTAGAGAAGTAACGTAATTACCTGAAACATGTAAAATTATTTTACGTTAGTGTCAATTTTAAGAATTGTAAATAATTGTATTTTATTGTGCATTATTATCAAAATTTATATTTGCTAAGTGATTTTGGGAATTTAATAATTTAAAAAAAAACATCATTGTCCAATTATGAATTATTAATACCATGAAAAAAATTAAATAAATAATTTAATAAATAATTCATACTTTACATTTATTTAATGTCAGTGTGGATCTTCTGTTGAACCACTTTCTTGAAAGTTCAACCAAGATTGCTCAACAACAGTTGCCACCCTTTTTTCATATTCTCGTTTGTTTTCTTGATATAATTGAGCAGCTAAAGAATTAGCAGGTGAATTTGGATTTGGCTCATCTAATAAAGACTGAAACATAGATTGTTCTTGATAAAAGGAGAAAATAAAAGACTGGTGTACAAAGTCAAATTATGCATTTATTTTATGCTTTTATGTATTTATTTTAAATTATGATAAATAAGTGAGTTAATTTAACTGTACTATGAAAGTACATCACTTAAAATTCTAATAGATATAGCAATATTTTTTATTGAAATGACAATTGTAATCAAAATAACAGTTTTACACTTCTTTTTACATCAGCGTCACTTGTGTCTCTTGTTATAATTTTATTCAGAGCTTATACAAAAAGCAGAATTGAAAAAGAAAAACTGGCTTCAATTCAAACTTCTAAAATTTTGAATCCTGCAATGTAAAGCTCATCCCTTATCACCATTCACATCTTTTTTTAATATCACTTAGGTATTCCAACAAATAAATTAAGTTTTTAATTTATTCTACAACACCTTTGAAATTCTATCTAAATTTATTAGGGTTGGTTGCTATTGAATGTTATCTTCATGATGCAAGATATCAAATTGAATTATAATTAAATTCCATAATTAAACATTGTTAATATGAAAAAATATCAAAGAAATTTTTTAGAAATTTGATGTACTTTTAAAAATAAATATCAGTATGATTTATTTGAAAGTTACTCAATTGATGTTGCAGCATCATTTTAACGAACTTGTCAAATAGTTATCTCGAATTTGTGATTTCATCAATTTAGGAAGTAGATTAAAAGTTCATTTTCATATTTACTTATATCAAAACAATGCATATGAAAAAATACTAAAAATGAAACAGAACTATAAAATTTGTAATCAGTTTTTAACATGGACTACAGTAATGATGTAATTATTTATGTTTAAGGTGTGTGCAAGAACAAAGGATAAGATACAGTATTGGTGTTGGAATTAAAGTCTTGGGAAGTTGACACATTTGTAAAACTAAAGCACACGGCATTAGCTCCAATTTAAAGAGTGGCACATGAACTCCCTTCTTATCCTTGGTACACCTTGTAGACACTGTTGCAGCATGTTGTAGTTTGTGTCAGCTGCCAGTAAGGATACGGTATACTGACATAACTAAAAATTAAAATAATTATTGCTTCTATTAGCCGATAGAATATTGTTTTTTTTTTGCATTTTCCACCTTATTTAACAATTGATTAGAATGATTCAACTTTAATTAAATTACAACTCAAAAAAAATTGTGATAATTGATCAGTCATTAAAAACTTTATTTTATGATGCTTCAAAATCGTTTATAGACAAAAATTGCAAGAAATGAAATTTATTTTGATTGATTACATGAAACCCTAATAAAAATTGTCGTTGGACAAAACTATCAATTTTTTTACAAAAAAAATGTCAGTATAGCGTACCCTTAAGTTGCTGCTGCGACAGCGGCGTATTCTTGCCTCCAACTAATCCACAAAACTCTGCTCCACACAAGCCTTCACTCGTTTCTCGTACTCGCGCCGATTCTCTTTGTACAGTTGTGCCGCCATCGAATTAGCGGGTGAATTTGGATTTGGGTCACTTAACAGCGACTGCAACCACACAAAAAGTTTTAATCATCTGTTTACTATGCTCTATGCTAATTAAATTTTTCAGATTTTTCGTTTTAAGCATAAAACTATTGTCAAGTTTTTTGAGAATAATTCAACAGATTTCAAGGAATCATTAGTCAATTCAATTCAAATATTTTTGATGGGATTCAAATAAAAGCCAATGTGAAGGTAATGATGATGAGTTATTGATGATTGAAAGATTCATGTAGCAATATCAATATCATAATCCAAATTATTTTAATTGTACTATATATTTTTAGCTATCAACGAAAGCTTTAAATTTGGCTATGATATACAGATTGCTGATAAACCGATCACTTTTGCTATAATTGTAAGGATTTAAGAAAAGAATTTCTACAAATGAATCATTCCTTATTGTTTAAAAATATATTCATTTCATTATTTAATAGTCAATTGATGAATGATTTCAATCTTTGGTTAATAGTTCATAACACTCAGTAACATTGAGCACATCAAAAATTAACTTTGATGAAATTGCAACCGCTGTTAAGGTTTTATTGAGTAACATAGAAGTCAGTACTGACAAAAACTACACATATGAAGAGCAATGATTCTGGCACTTTTAAAATGGTCTTACCTGTATAGAAGTTAAAATTGCGGACACATCATACGTAGGACTCCAACGGTTTTGAAGAATGTCAAGACATATACCACCATCAGCATAAACATTGGGATGGAACATTTTACTAACAAACCTAACCGTTGGTGGTTTGTTGGGATATTCTTCTGTAAATTCTATTGTGAGTTTGAACGTTCCATCTTCAAATGGTGTGTCATGTGGTCTGCAAAAAAGTCAATGTTCAGTGTCAATAAATTAGTTTCAAAAGCAATTCATCAAAGTTGCATCAACAAAAAACTGGCCATGAATATTTGGAAGCGTACCCAAATATAACAGCATTCCAAATCATAATATTATTATCGGTTGGTGCTCCTGAAACTCCTGTTGGTGGATCTTCTTGTAATCTGCATAAACAAAAAGCATAAAGATTGATAAGTCCATTGTACCAATTGAAAAAACAGGCATCAGAAAGAGTACATTGGTATTTATATGTAGTACATTTACATGTATGTATTTATAAATATATATATATATATATATATATATATATATATATATATATATATATATGGGTGTGCATGTTTGTGAGTGTGTGTGTGTGTGTGCGCGCACACAGACTTGTACGTATTCACACACATATATGTATATAATAGCAATTGAAAGAGTACAAATTTTGGCTCGCTTCTAATTATAAAATTCACAAAGAACGTCATCGGGAAAAACATGGTAAAGGAATCTGCGCGCTCGACGAGCGTTTCGATCTGGCCTGACGGAAGTGCATTTTCTCCGATTTTCCCAGAGCGAGCGTGTGAGATAAAGAGAGAGAAAGAAAGAAAAGCTGGTTGCTGTATAATAATAACGTCATTATAATGTATCGTGTTTTACAACACGCGAACGTAGACATCCCAAATGTCGCACACATTCGCAAATGATTCGCACGCACACACATACAAGCGCGCTCGCTCTCTCTCTCTCTTTTTCTCTCTTTCTTTCACGGCACAGGGGGGGCCCCAAATCGAGAAAAGGTATTATATCTCCTGAGCCACACACTCGTGAAAAATACGGAAAAAAAGCGGGCAAAGGATATCCTTACCTCTTGAAATCTCGCATGAGTCGTCTTCTCGCGGGTGTCGACATGTTATTGAATTAACTCTATCTACGAATACGTTATATGTAAACTTCTAGACGAAGGTCTTTTTACGCGTAGTATCTCTGACAGCAGTTTTTTGCAGCAAACAGTATAGTAGCACACAGCAGCAGCAGTCGAGTCTCTTCAATCCTCTGTCTTGCTCTCTCTCTCTCTCTCTCTCTCTCTTCGGACTGCTCGTATAATCACGCACAGACACACGGACACACACAGCCGAGTTCGCACGCACTAACACACACTAGAGTCGACGGGACACACTATGTATATCTCGGCTTTATAGGCAAATGTGTTGGCGATCGCAAGAATCGCGGAGACTCGTCAACGACGTTTTGCTGTTTATTTTAAAATTATGGCTTTATAATATCAGCACGATGACTCGAGATTTATCGGGCTGTGTGTAACGACGAAGATGCTTCTCGCAGGCACGCTCGATGAGAAATGTGGTGGTATTGGATTTTAGTACGGACAGTTGCTGTGTACAATATACGCTTTTATCT
This sequence comes from Trichogramma dendrolimi, assembly GCA_034770305.1. Lineage (NCBI taxonomy): Eukaryota > Metazoa > Arthropoda > Insecta > Hymenoptera > Trichogrammatidae > Trichogramma > Trichogramma dendrolimi. Next base: position 1,246,189 of record JAPMIB010000007.1, on the reverse strand, counting down.
TGGACGAGAGTCAGTGATTCACGCGCACACGAACTAGTCTTGGCCGCGATCGCAGAGGGCTTCTTCTCTCTTGGCTTTCCTTTCTTCCCCCTGTGCACCCCGCTCGCTTATATATATTCGATATATATTTTTCTTTGTACGTGTAAGTATTAAACGCTCGACTGTATCGTGCGTAATTTGCTATAGGTAGCGCACTTGCGATTTCGCGTCCGTATTAATCAAGTGCATGCACGAATGCGCTTGCACTACTGCTGCTACTGCTGCTGCTGCTCCGACTTGTACTTGAGTATGCACGAAGCGTGGATTTTGCAACGCGTCGAATTTAAATTTTTTTTTCTTTTTTTTTTGCTCGCAACAACGAAACTGTTGAGGGCGCCGATTGATGCTATAAAACTAGTTCACCCATTCGACGAGGACTGCAGATACTACAGCTCGACGACCAAGAGAATCGTCGCTGCTGCTGCTGTTGCTGCGCTACTGCTGCTGTGAGTAAATTCGCGCGACACACGTAGATTTTCTGTACAATGTATGTATAGGTAGACGTACTAAAAATATATATAGGTATAGGTTTTTAACAGACGAACACGCGCGCGCGTCCTTCTCGCGACGTGTACCCCGGCCGCAGCTCGCGCAACAAACCAATGCTAACTGTAAGTGTACACACACATATATATCGTTATATTGCTGCTTTGTGTACACGAGTCTGTACATATATATAGGTATAGTATACGCGCAGCTGCACGTTTTTGCAGCCTTTGTGTGTCGTCGACCACACGCTCCTCGATGAAGGCCGTGCGGCACAGAACCTGAACTTTGCCGTTTGCGCGAGTTCGAACTTCGAGTTTACCCGGGGACGCTCACGCGCGTGTGTGTGTGTGTGATAGCGCGTGTAGCTTTTTGAGGCCGCTGTTGTGTTTTAAGCTGTTGCGCTCGGTAAAGGCTCGACTCCTATTTTGTTGCTCTGTAATATTTTAATTCCTTGGCTACTTCTTTCAATACCAAGAATTCAGGCAACTTAGGTAAATGCACAGCTCCCATTGTATTCTAAGATTTAATGAAACTTGCGCTCATTGTGTGACTGATCGAAGAAAATTTTGCCTAGTCAAAACAGCAGACGAATAGTCGCACGACAATGTTGTGACCGCGAGAGAGCTGACGAATTTGATTTATTTTTAAAGAAAAAAGACTCGTCTCTCTTTGTAGTACCGATGAATTGACCGCCGACTGTTGGAAATACTCGTTCGTTGTTATTTTTTCTTCTCTTCGTTCTTTCCTACACCCCGCTATTTATATCATGTATCATCATTCTCCTTTTCTTCGTATTTTTTTACGTGTGCGTATAGATTTTTGATAAGTCAAGGATTTCTGCCTTGATATTTCGCCTTCTTTTTTCCCCCAAGTCGAACAAGTTTGTCATGCTGACGAAAACGATGTTAACGAACTATCAAATTCCCTGAGTTTGTTTACATCTTTCAGTAGCAATGAACAACGCGAATGTTTACACTTTTTTGTTTCATATACTGATAAACAGTTTTAAACAATTTTTCAATTTCTTGCATGATGATTCAAATTTTAATTTTGATTAATTCAGTATTACCAATTTTTTTTTAGAATTTCAAAACAATGGAATTGCCTGAAGTTGGATCACAATGTTCGTTCACAGAATGTAAACAGCTTGACTATTTACCTTTGAAGTGTGAAAAGTGCTTGAAATTTTTTTGCAAAGATCATTATAATGCATCTTTGCATCTCTGTCCCAAAATTAATGATGATCCAGAGTCAAAAAAAGATGTTACATTCACTGGCAAGGAACTGCATGAAGACAATCCAATTGCTGAAGCATTTGCCATAAGGGATGCTGCTTTTACACAACCACTTCATGATGAAAAACATCTTCAGAAATGGGACAATTGGGAAAAAGCAAAAAAAGATTTCCAAGAATCTAAAACCAATGTAGATAAAGATGTAGATAGTAAAATCAAATCAAGTAAGAATTCTACAATGGCTAACAAGGTAAAGAACTATAAAAATCTAATATTGAAAATCAATGTTACTTTTATATTTATTGAGATGTTATTTTCAGGTGCAACTTATGAAATTAAAAGGAAAAGCTGTGGGTTTAAAAAATATTCCAATTGCTGAACGTTGTTACTTTCAAGTTCATCTTCCTATTAAAGGTACATTGAAAACAAATTCTGGACCTAAAGCAGTATTTGTATCAACAGAGTGGAGCATCGGTAGAATAATAGACAATATATCTGATTTATTAAACGTCCCCAATAATAATAATGTTGCAACTGCCACCAAGCTAAGAATTTTCAATCACAAGACAGGTGATATTGTAAGTAAAGATCTTAGTGACACATTGTCACAGTTTATCAAGTCAAACTGTTTAATTAATGGTAATGATATAATTTTGGAGTATTGTGAAGATGAAAAGATTGATGTCTCGTTGTATAAATAAAAATTTTGATCTAATTTTATTCAAGTATTGTAAATATTGTAAAATGTAAAGGGGTAACTACTTTAAAAAATTGTTATTAAATCGTTTATTTAAGAAATTCTAAGAACTTGAATAATTATTCTATTTTTCAAATGCAATCTCATTTTATATTAAATTTTTGTATTGAGGACTGAGCAATGCAGCAATGCTTCTATGCTATATAATTTCCCATAGAGGAAATGGATCGACTTTTACCCAGTTATTATGGGAAAATACAGTGTGAACGTGCAGTCGCTAGTGTCATTCAATCCCCACTAGCAGACGATTCAATATATTACAACTGGATAACCTCCGTACAGAATACAACTCTCTGACAGTAAACGAATACATATTACACGTGTGGTGCGGTAATTGTCCTTCCGATTCTCCGAAAGGCTCTTCGTTTGATCAATTACATTCTATTCGATTTTTAATGAAGTTGCATGTTCAGAAACTAGACTGTAAAAACTTGAATCTCGTGACAGTGGGAAATTATTGCATTAAAAGTTGCGCCGGTGGTAAAAATCGATAAGAAGCGAAGCCGAGAGTCCATATAACAGTTTCTCAGTCTCCAGTGCGCAACCCTTGCAGAGTTGCACGAAGCGCAAGCCCGAAACGAATGTATTCAGTGTCAGTGCATTTTAAGCCTTATTATCAATCCTTAGTCAGCTGTGATATAGAGTTACAACGGTGCACTGCTGAAAACCATAGCAGTTGATGGCTTAACACTGAACGCCAACAAAGTGACAAAACATTGACTTTTTACCGATTTAACGAGTCATCTGCGTCAATCCATAAGTTAATAACAGAATAAATGGCTCAGCACAAGAGTAAGGTTTATTTAGGCTATGATGAAGAGTATGTCAATGAAAAACTCAGTAGCCTTGTGGATTTCACCACCAATAAAATTGGAGGCAAACCTGTAAGTCGTCCTAAATATTCACAACTTTTAAAACACTATTGAAGATTTTAATATGAATTATGGTTGTCAATTTTTATTGCAATCTTGTTAAAACTATAATTATAAATAGATATCAATACAAATGTAAAAACTTTTTATATTATGATTGTTTAATTTAATAATTTACAATGAGATTTTTTGTTTAAAAATACCATTGGTCAACTAAATATCACACTTTAATAATCTATATTTTATTTATTAGAATTGGCATAATGATCAAACAAAATTGGAATCACCTCAGTGCAGACTATGTGGATTACATCAAGTATTAGCTCTTCAAATATATATGCTCCTTTAGACAACTCTAAATATCACAGAACTCTGTACATTTTTGCTTGTCTCAACCCTAACTGTTGGAATCATAATGAAAGTTGGACGTGCCTCAGGGTGCAATCTTTAGAAGAAGCAACTAATACAGAATCTTTATCAAGTTCCTGCCCCAAAGAAAAACTCAATCCAACATGGTGGTTAGCTGATGCAGATGATTGGGGTGATACTGTGAATGATAATGAATCAGAAAGAAACGGAAACAATGTACTCGCTAATGATCCTAACAAATTCAGTTTGTCAACTCAAAACATAAATCCTGAAGATGAATTGGAGGCTGATTTCTCAGAATTACAGGTTGATGATCCTAATGCCAATAGGTGAGTTAATTTGACGTTATTTTATAGTATTTCTCGTTTTCATTTTTATCAATAATTTTATTTATCACATTAAAGCCCAACTAGTGTGGATTCTCCAGTTGGTGTAGGAGCAGTTGGTTGTTTAGATTCTCTCAAAGCTTCTGCAGAAATTGAAGCAGAAGAAAGTGAAGTTGTTTGTATTGATACTCCTACTCAACCACGAAATGATCTACTTATGCTTATTCAAGAAGTCACGCCTCCACCATGTCCATCACTAACAGACTCTAAGACCGTCTCCCATAATGCCCAATTTGTCGAAATGTTTATTGTGGTTGTTGAAGAATATGATTCTTCTATCTCAGAAAATAGTCAGCATGTTCGAGATCTTCAAGTTGAATACCAAAGGGATGATACAAAAGACGAGGCTTGTAAGGGTTATGACACAGCAGCTGAAAAGTATGAAAAAGACTCTCCAAAACACGGAGACAAAATGTTTCATAAATTCTATACAAAGATGCAGGAAAATCCTGGTCATATTCTTAGGTATGTGCCATAATATTTTTAAGAATACACATGTTATTTTTCTACAAAGCTACATATATATCTTTATTTTGTGGCTTTTTAAACGTCAATGTAGCTTTTTACAATAAAATTAAAAGGAGAATAATTTAATTGACACATTTTTCAGGTACTCAAGGGACAATTCAGTAGCTCTGCTGCTTTACCCTATGGATGGATGCATCGGACGCTGCCGTCACTGTGGCGAAGAGATGATTTTTGAGCTACAAATCCTTCCTACTTTGATATCGAAACTTGAACTGTCTGGTAAATCCGATCGACCGTTCCGACTGGAATTCGGCACTGTACTCGTTTTTACGTGTGCCCGCAGTTGCTGGTCTAGCACTGACTCCTACCGAGAGGAACATATAATTGTTCAGGCTGAAAGGATGTAGCTGAATTGTAATTATTATTCTAATAGTATAAAATATCGATAAAGACTTTCGATATAAAAAGTCCTATCATGTACCTATTGATGATAATGTATCACTGTTACTTACTAGTCAGTGAAAAAAAAGATTTATTTTTAATCATTGAAAGTGCATTTAACGTTTTGAGTTGTGTAGTTGAAAGAGTAGAAATGATCCTCACTTATTTTTTGTGATAAGATACAAAGATCTCTAAAATGTAATTGTTTTTTTAGTTCTTTTTGTAGATATTTGCTTTAGAAATTTATTTTGTAGCTTTGTTATTAATTTTTTTATTTACATTTTTTAAATGAAATTGCGTTAGATAGATATTAAGTTGAAAATTGTCAGAGAACTACTCAATTATATATCTTATACATTTACCATAAGAAAAGATACATATTTTATCAACTAAAGACTACTAGAACTTTTTCGAGTTTAGCTCATGTACTACTTCTACATTGTTAATGCAACTATTGAAACATAGTGAATAAGTGAAGAGAAATTATTTGTTATTTTTAAAGTATTTTGTGAATCAAAAGAAAGTGAGAAAACCTTGAAATATAAATAGTTATTTACATAGAAAATTTATGTAAATGAGTTTGAAAACAAATCAAACAAAATGTTTTAATAGAAAAGAAAAACAAACGTTTTTTAACTAACTAAACTTATTTAATTGACTGTAGCATAAATATTACATTCAAATGCATTTACCGACGACTTTTGAATTCTTCAGCTCTCGCTCTTACGAAAAATTAATAGTGATAAATGTTAGCGACGAGATAAGATGTATACAAATGACGTCCGTGCATTGTCAAGTGCGTTATAAAAAGAGAAGAAATAAAGTAAACAATTCTCTGATAAAAAGAAATAAACATTTTTTTTCTCAAATGTCAATATTAACAATATACTCTATTAGTAATACAATATTTACAATGATTTTCCTACAAATCTTCTCCTTACATTATACTTCCGCTGAAAAAGAACATGTACATTTGGTAACAATTATTAATTACCAATTTAATTCATTCCATTGCAAATTGTCTGCAGAGTCCAGTCTACAATTCGCTTTCGAGTCAAATGCAGTTACGAAATTTATTTTCGTACTGAATTAATAATTTCTTCGCAAAGGATTCTCGAAAATATACTTTTTTTGTTCAAAATGAATCTTGCTTAATTCTTTGCTAATATGGTCACCATTAGAAAATTCGCTGTTCTTGATATCATCGGCGAGTTGAAATACTCTTTGCTGCATTCTATAAGCCAGCACCATGCACAGTTTGATTTCTGCATCACTGTTTCTATTACCAATGCAATACGATCTTGAAGCTCTTCCAACAATCGCTACATAAGCGTAAATCTGGGATACCATATCACTAAGTCGTTGCATATCCATGTGCTTTTTGCCGACTTCAGTGCCATATCGTATTAATATTTCTTGCGTACATTCTTGAAGTTTTAATATACATCTGTCACAAAAATCAGCACATTCTTGTAAAGAAGGATGCAGATATTCTTCCAGATGTAAATTTAAGTGGTTGGTATCAAAGAAATGTTTCTTTATCATATCAACAGGAAACAGTAAAGGGTTACGGGCTTTTTTGATGCCATCAGCATATGCTTTTCCACAATTCTGAACACCTAATAATCCTGAATATATATTGGTATCAATCAGAGATATTTCAGAGTAAGTCAATGAATAAACATCTCTAAGAATGCGCTCATAAGGATGTATCAATAAAGTTGCTTTTGGACCAGCCAACCATAAACTTTCTTGTAGCAAATTCAAACATTCCTGGACACAGAACTTTTCTGTTACAGCCATTTCTAATATAACATCTGGATTTTCATACATGTCTTGCAAAGAAGTTGTTAAATATAAGACACTTTCCATAGCATAAATGGCTCCCATTAATTTAGTAAATACATATTGGGCTGATTCTGTTTCATAAAACATACAATTGAAATGTTTTCTGTGAATATTATCTTGAGTCAATTTATTTAGAAGATCTTTTAATATGGCAATCATAATGGCCCCTATATAGTGACGATTTTCAGAGAAATTTTCTACTAGCTGCTGTGCACCATTACCAACCTACAAGTGAAATTTATTATGTTTATACTTGAAAAAATAAAACAAAACTATATTTAAAGTAAAAAATTTTACCTCTCCAAGAATGTTTTCAGAAGGTATATGAGCATTCTTCATTATCAACTTTCCTGCGGTATATCCTTTTAAACCAACTGTCTCACTGTCTGACACAACTTGAACACCCTTAGTATTTTTATCAACAATAAATGCTGAAATTGTTTCTGGTCTTTTTTCCATCGTACCACCCTGGAAAGCATGAGCAAAAACAATAAAAACATCTGCAACTGTACCATTGGCAACAAATGTTTTTTCACCATCTAAAACCCATTGCTTATCATCCAAAGTTAAGCTTGCTGTGGTCATGAAATGTTTAGCTGCTGGACCGCTATTTTTTTCAGTAACAGCTATAGTAGGTATGACTTGACCGGTTGCTATTTTTGGTAAATATTTGAATTTCTGTTCAACAGTTCCATACTTGTTAAACAAGTTGATGGCAGGTACGCCCTGCTTAAGAAGAAAAATACCTAGTGCTGGTACTTTTCCTGCTGCTTCCAGAACCTTAATGTATTCTGAATCTAGTAAATTCATACCTTGATAATCTTCAGAAATCCTAGCACCAAATATCTTGAATTCTTGTAACTTATGTAGCACATGAGGTGGAATACCGTCTTCGAACTCTTCAGGATTCAATGATTCCAAGTAAGCTTTTATCGGACTGAACAATTCTTCAAACTCATTGTATCTGTATTATAATTAATAGAGAAAAATTAAAATGTGTCTCACCACAAGTTTAGAGTGAAAATAAAACCCTACCTGTCAACATGTTGGGGCTCTGGATAGGTAAGAAAATTATAGTCGAATTCACCAATAAAAAGATTTTTGGCAAACGGTTCGCGTTTGGGTTTCTTTGGCAACGCAGCCGGTAGCTTCGAGGTCTGGAAATCTTTAGATAAATCACTTTTCGGCTCTGCAGTTTTAGCATTAGTCTGAGCTGTTAATGTACGAGCTTGATAACATGCCGCTGCATTTTTGACATTAGATAATTGACGTTTGGTCAACGCCCGCAGAACCAACATTTTTTACTGTTTCAAAGCTCTTAACTGTCAAAATATGTTAATATTGTTGAGTAATTTTAGTTTAACTCCTTAATTTGCTCAAATAGCAGACTCAACAATTATCAGTAGACTTAACCTGCGACTGATACGGTCTCGTGTGTTATTGTATTATCGAGCATATAAAGCAGTTTCTCCAGTTTCTGTTCGATGGCGCACCGCGCAACGCGTGGGTGCGGAGCTTCGACTGTCGTTCAAATTTAAGGCAACAATTTTTTTAGAAAATAATTACAATAATTACAACTATCATAAATGTATGATACATTTAAGTCCCCAACGTTAGCAGAAATATTAAATTTTTATGTTTTAGATCATTGGTGTTATTTATTAAATGAACATTTTTAGACTTATTTAATCATGTAAATTTATTGAAACTGCATAAGTATTTACAATTTTATTCAAATAAGCATGAAAAACAATTCATTTCTAGAGTCAACTTTGAATTCAAAATTGTGAATTTTGAATCTTTAGTTCATTTGAAAGATTAGTGAAAATTCAAGGAAAAGTTTTCACCGTTAATTAATAATTTATGTAAAGATTCATGTGTCGAAATATGGAGCTAAAGCTTACAATATCAAAATTGATAGTAGTGAAATACAATAAAAATGCAAAACCATACTCCATAGATTACAAAATATAATAAATATAAGTTTGATAGATTCAAACTACCAATTATAATTTTATTCCACTAGATTAATCTTTGTGTGTGATCGGTGATGTGCTGATTTGCTTCTGGAATTTGATGAAGACTCATGGTGAGATCTCTTATGAGATGATTTGTTATGATGACTTCTATCTTCGCGATGTCTACTAGTTGAGCGATGATGGCGATCATGTTTACTGCTCTTATGTTTGCTTCTGGATTGATCATCTCGATCAGTGGAATCGTGCCTTGAGCGATAATTCCGTCTTTCTTTTTCTGATGCTACATCACGTTTATGATGTTTAGGGCTACTACCATCCTTTACCGACTCTTTATCCTTCTTATGTTTGTTTTCTTTTTCTGATTCTTTTTTGTGCCCATCACTATGAGATTTTTCATCATTATTTAATTTTTCATCGCTATATTTCCTATCTCTATGTGACTTTCCATCGCTATGTGATTTACCATTACTATGTGAAGAATGATTATCATATTTATTATGATTTCTTATCTTATCATCGTTTAGAGCATCTTCATCAGGTCTATCCCATTGCGATGGCCTAGGAACCCTTTTTTGAGCTTGCTTCCAATGAGGTGGTGTTGTACTCCTTGAACGACTACGTGAAAAAGAGCGATATCTGCAAACACCACGTCCCTTAAAAGTTCTACCTCCAGGTGATGTTCTAAAGTTTTGTCTACGGTTGAAAAATTGTCTTTGGTTTGCATTATTTGTTGCTGCACCTCTATCCAAAAACCGATTTGCAGGCACTTGAGGTATTTCATCTGGATCTATTTTTGTTGTAGATACAAGTGGATGTGGAATTTCATCCTTTGAAATTTTAGATTCTTCGAGTTCCTCCTTAGCTTCTTCAGCTGTAACATCCCACTTCTTCTTTTTTGATTTCTTTTTTTTTGGTTTTTCTGAATCAGAATCTGATTCGGATTCACTGTCTTTAACTTTCTCTTTTCGTTTTTGTTTGTGTTTAGTCTTTAAGACAAGTTCACCACAATTTACCACTTTGGCATCTTGCAGGGGCCTAGATTTTCTATCAACTGGAAGTCCTTCGACATGAGATACAATTTCTTGACCGGAAACAACTTCACCAAAAACAACATGAATGTTATCCAAATGTGGAGCTGGCTGAGTCGTTATAAAAAACTGTGATCCATTGGTGTCCTTTCCACGATTTGCCATCGATAGCAGGAATGGCTTCTCATGTTTGTAGTGAAAATTTTCATCCTTGAAGGTACCGCCATAGATAGATTCACCACCGGTTCCATTGCCGACGGAGAAGTCTCCTCCTTGAATCATGAAATTTTTCACTACTCTGTGAAAAACGATGCCCTTATAACAGAGAGGTTTGCCCGTGGTCTGGCCCATGCCCATTTCACCAGTGCACAAAGCTCGAAAGTTTTCAGTTGTTTTTGGGCAAACATCCGAGTAAAGCTCGAACACGATTCGGCCAATTGGCAACCCACCCACTTCGACATCGAAGAACACTCTCGGCCGAACGACTTTCATGTTGATTTTGAGTTACAAGCCTCAGGAGACACTGGTGTTTTCAGGAACGAACGTCAACACAAGAAGAAATCGATTCAAAGCCACGACACGTTAGTGTCTAAAAAACAAATAAATATAACCTTAAAGCAAACTCGTCTTTTAGAGAAGTAATACGTTAATGAACGACAGGTAACTCGATTGATTGGCCCTTCGGGCAAGGTACCTAAAATCAATTCGCAATAACTACGTCAAGCATATGTATACTTTTTTGCCGAGTAACCAAGCCTGTTACAGAGAAGTATGGACACGAGCTAGGTAAGATAGGTGCACGCACACTGCGCACAACACACAACGCGATAGACGCAGCGCTGAGCTACGGACTACGAGTTTTACGGTGTGTAGTGAAGAAGACCGACGACGACTTTTTACTGAGTTCGGAGCGCTGCACGGCGGCGCGGCATTGATATGCGGTCTTTTATATCTTTAAATGACTGATAATGCGCCTGCACAACCGCGGCGCTGCTGTTTTTATGACAATGTCATGCGGCGGCGATGGGTGTGCGCAGATGACAACACGCGCAGCCTGAAATTCTCCATTTTTCGGTCGGTAAGTACGAAAAACCGTCGCTAGGAGGTATTTAAATTTTTGACAGGTGCTATAACCCGTGTTCTATGAATTCTGTCACGCGCATCGAATTAAGCTGTGTGTACGCGTTATCGCGATCATTACCACCGAAAGTACGAAAAGTCGCGTTCGATAAACAGTTGTTAAAAGTCATTTGACATTTGTACCTGCGTCAGAGTTGGATAAGATCGAACGCGCAACGTCAGAAGACTGACGTCGTCGCTCCGTTCAAAAGATTTGCAAATTTCAAATACTCGCGTGCCTTGGTATGCGCTTTACGTAGGTGTATGTGTTCGAGTGTGTGGACTGTGGATGCTAAGTGCCCCGCGCGCAAGACGTGTTCGGTGCTGCAGCAGGAATGCGCGCGCGAATCAAAACAAACGCACAAGAAAAGGAAAAGAGAGCGCGAACTGCGCGCATTGGACAAGTTGTACGGCGATGCGTGTGTGAGTATACGAGTGCGCGCACAAGCGAGAAAGGCAAGTGCAGCTGCCACTGCACACGCATATACGCACTCGTGTGAGTGCAGTGCGTCCATATGCGTGTATGTGCATTTGATGCACATACATCCTACTACATTGGCGCGATCGCGCGCGCGAGCTGCAAGTGAGTCGCAGCAACAAGCACAGCGGCAGCGGCGGAGCGAGCCTCTCTCATTCGCAATTCGCATGCACACACACGCGCGCAAGCATGCACCGACTCTCGGCAGTGTTGGAAGAGTATATGTACTATACTGCACACGGAAAAGAGACAGTAGCGCACACATGCGAGTGTATAAGCGAAAGAGAGGGACTTGTATATATGTGTGTGCACATATAGTTGCAAAGTATAGAACACGAGTCACGATTGCTGGCTGCGAGCGAGAAAGAGAAAGAGCTAAGAGAGCGAGCGAGCGAGCCGAGCCGAGGTAAAGCGAGTGTCAAGTCGGTCCCCAGGAATGTGGCACTTCAAAATGGCTGCCAGTTACTTTAGTAATTTACGGCCTGCTCGGCCTTTGTTGTCGGCCCACTAAGGCCCCCACCCCTCCCCCTGCACCCCACCCGCCGCAGCCCGCGCGCGAGGTGTACACACACATATTTAATATATATCCCTCTCTGTGTCGCGCGCGAGCTGCGTGTGCCTTTTTTCTCTCCTTTTTTCTTTCATTACTGCTCTTTATCGCACGCATTATCGTATACATATAGGCGCACTGTTCGACGCTCCGTACTACTACTGCTGCTGCTACTACTGACGAATTATTGCCGCGCGAGACCCGTAAAATCTGTAATTATTGTATTCGCGAGTCCAGCTGCTGCTGTTGCTCGTATTGCTACTGCTATGCTAGAGTGCTTTGCCGCTGCGGCTGCTATATAGCTGCCAGCCTTGTATATTAATCTCTGAGCCGAGCTGAGCTGCTCTCTTGCTGAGATGAACGTATCGCACGCATCTAATACGCGTGCTATAATAGAGAGAAGATAGAGAGAGAGATATTTTGTTGTTTCTTCGATGAGAGCCGCAGTTGCGACTGTACTGCTATGCCGAAGCAGGACCACGAGAGCTGCTGAGCTGCTCCGAATTTTTCAGCTCCGCAGTCGCCGATCTTTCTTCGAACTTTTCAATATAATACGTTTACAACCGAGAGTGCGATACGCATCCGTACGTACAATATACATGTTGTTGTATATAAAAAAAAGTTGGCCCCGTGTGTATATACGTGCAAAAGTTTATTTCCGAGCTTCGCGAGAGACCACGACGACGGCGACGATATCATTCGATTGATCCAGGCCATACAGGCAGAGCAGCAGCACAGCAGCATATACACACTCGCCACAGACACATACTTGCGCTCGCACACAAACGTTTACAAGCGCACACGTATACTACTACGACAGCTCGCGCACACACAGCCAACGACTGTGCGCGAGCGAGCGAGCGAGAGAGAGAGAGAGAGAGAGAGAGAGAGAGCACCGTGCGAATTTTTGCGACATTCGACGTAGCGCGCAGAGCATAGCTCGCATATCATTATTATCACGATCGTCGCCGACGTCCTCGCGCTTAGCTGTCGTCGTCGTCGTCGTCGTCGTCGTTGTCCTCGTCGCCGTTCGTCATCTTCGTAAAGACAGCCAACGTCCACTGCTGCACAGTGCACGTACACGCATTAACGGAGGCGAAAGGCAAGCAGCTGCACAGCGCATACAAGACAGTCATAGGCATGTATATATACACACGACGGAGAAGCTCGTCGCGTATGTATCTTTCTCTGTGTGCTGCTGCTGTTGCTGCTGCTGCTGCTGCTGCTACTCCGTGTGCATGACCGACAAAACTCGATCATCGTCGTCTCGGTCGTCGTCGTCGTCGTCTTCCGAGTGCTCCAAGCTATACAAAGTTATAATGAAAAGATAAAATATTTCCATATCGGCAGTGCGTGCGCGAGCCAAATGAGAGATAAAAAAAGAGTGCTATGATGTGCCCTCGCGAGGATCATCGACATTAGCTGCTACTGCTACGCTGCTGCTGCTACCCATTCCCGTCATCACTCATGAATGCAGATGGTTTCGAACAGTTTATCATTGGTATTCTTCTTTCACGCATGGAATCACGATTCATTATTCGCTCTGCTACTCTTCGAAATTAAGCCTCGAAGCATCGTGAAGCGCTATCGTTTCATTACGGTATCGTAGCAGTCAACGTTCGCACCTTATCAAGATGACACTGAACCAATACAATCTGGGTGCGATGATGCAGCTCGAGCTGTCCGACGCGTCCTGGATGCTCATCGCCAGTTTTCTCGTGCCTTGAATCCTGCTAATAATGCATAAACAAGAGCCCATTGCACCGAGTTATTATTGTGCCTGACATGTGTAAAGTGCCTTTTGCTACCAGTTTATACAAAGTCTTCTGCACTGTTGTAGTATTAGTTCTTGTACATTAGAGATCCTTTTGGTCTTTGATGTATGTGTAAGTGCCTATCAAAAGTTGTTATAACTTAAAAATTTACTGTGTTGCAAGTATGGAAAATCAAAAAAGGACTCAGTGCAACTGTTGTATTAAGAAACTTAGATGTGCGTAGCGCAAAGTGGGTGTATTTATGACTCTGTCAGATTGGAGCTAGCTCCCAGCAGGGAGCCTAGCATGGGCCACTATGAATCCGCCTGCAGTCAGCAAGTCAAACACACGCTCTTCTGGATACCATCAGAAGGCGCTCGCTGAGATTCGAAACTCCTTGCTACCATTTGCTAATAGCGGTATGTTCATCTTCTACTTGGTTTAAAAAGGTTAAATGTAAAGAAATGTATCTATAATGTATAACTAATCTATTGCAGGTGGTACTGGAGAAGGATCTAGCGCTGCTAGTACAAATATCCACACTTTCTACTACAAGCGGCGTTAGTTCTGCTTCTGGCTTAAGTGGCCTATCTGGAGCTTCTGGATCTATAAATGATAAGTCTGAACAACGTCAGGCTTTAGCACAATTAATAGCAATGGGCTATACAGAGGTTCGTATATTGTATAATTTTGAATAACAGGAAATATCAAATGAGACTTTTGACCACACAAGTGCCAGATTGATGTAACTAATAAGCAAAGAATTAGTTTTGCTGAAAATTCATGATATATTATTCATCAAATTATTGTGCTTCAAAAGTAGATATGAATCATGGGTGAATCATTTTTAATACAATAAACCAAATATGTTTTAAATAAGAAAATGTATGTCATGATATGTAAACACTAGCATTATTCACTTCTAAAATGAATAACACAAAATAAAATTAAAAAAAATTGAAGTAATAACAAAGTTAAAATAAGTCATTCTGGTTAAAATCTCTTGACCAATGCAGACAAAAGACATTCATACTAATAATACACATTGTTTTTTCGTAGGAAACGAGCCTGCGGGCGCTGAAAATGACCGGTTGGCGACTCGAAGCCTCCATAGAGTTGCTGAAACAAGCCCTCTCATGCGAGCAGGTGTCCACGAACGGCCCCAGCCTCAACGGAATGAGCAAACTCAACGGCAAGCTCATACGCAAGCCCAGCCTGGAGCGCGAAATATCGCTGCAACGCGGTTCGCCGGCCCTCGACAGCGGTGCTGGCAGCTCGCGCTCGGACAGTCCTCGATTACCGACTGATCCGAGCCAAGCGAACAGTCCGCATCATCCCCAGTTGAGCCGGCAGTACTCGCCCTCGTCGTTCGTCGAGCGAGAACCGCCTCCGCCTCCTCCGCCACGATGTAGCTCGACACCACCGCCACCGCCTCCACCTCACGCGCCCTACACTCCACCGACAGTGCCGGTAAAAATGCAGGAAATGATGAAACGCATGTCTCCTGCGCCCGTAGTGCCGAGTAGGCCACCTCTCGCGACGCCTGGCAGTGGTGCATCTATATCGGGTGCTGGAAATGGACCTCAAAGGGGCACCAGTCCTGTGTCTACGTCGAGCGTTGGTTCCGGAGGGAGACAGCCTATGATCGTACAAAATGGACCCCAGGTTCGTTGCGCCCAAGCGAACCATCATTCAATACGGATAATCGATCACCGACATTAATTATTATTTTATTTTGTAATTAGGTGCAACAGCAACTGTCACAGCAAATGCAAGCCTTAAGTATATATCAGTCGTCGAGCAGTGGTGGTGCCACACAAGTAGAGCCACCACCACCTTATCCAATTACGTCTTCTTCGTCAGCAGGTGTCGTGCAGCCGCCTTCGTACAGCGCCTCCATGCAAAATCGTCAGAGTCCAACGCAGTCGCAAGATTATCGTAAGAGTCCGTCGTCCGGTATATATTCAGGGCCTACCTCGGCGGGCTCGCCCTCGCCCATTACTGTGTCGGCCGCTGCTGCAGCCGCGGGCGGTCAGTCGCCGTCTCCGATGGCCCGACCAACGCCTCTGCAAGCCTGGGGCGCTCGTCAGGCCAAGACCCAGCCGCCGATCATCATGCAATCGGTGAAGAGTACGCAGGTGCAGAAGCCGGTGCTGCAGACGGCGATAGCTCCGACGTCGCCGCAGCCCGCCACTGTGCCGAGCAGTACTCCGCCACCGCCGCCCAGCTACGCAACCTCGATACAGCAAAAGCAGCAAGCCGCCGCGGCCCAGCAGCAGGCGGTACAGCATCAGGTCCAGCAACAGGCGATGCCGCAGCAGCAAGGGACGCCACCACCGCCGGCTTATCCACCGAGTAACGGTAGCGGTGGTGGCTCCAGTGCTGGCGCCTCCTCGATCAGCAGCATAGGGGTGACGGTCGGCGTGCCCACGACGGAACCACCGAGCTACGCCACGACCATGCAAGCTCTGGCAGCTCAGCGGAACATGCATCACCCGTTGCCGCCACCTCCGTATGGTACACCCACCAGCGACGACGGATGCATGGCAATGGGCACGTCGGTGGAGAACAGCTCGGCGCCCCGTTCGTCGCCAGTGGCTCACCATCCCCCGTTGCAGCGCAAATATTCACCGGCAACAGTAAGCATGAACGATGCCAACAACGGCTGTCACTCGGACAATTCGCCACCCTTGCCTCCCACCGCGTCTTCCTCGGTACAATCCAATGTCCAGCGGAACAGCAATAACAGTAATTATCCGGCTATGCAAGAGGGTGTATCCGGTAATGGCACGACAGGCAATAATCCGAACGACAAGAAATCCGGCAACGGTTTGTACAAAATAAAGCATCAATCCCCTATACCGGAGCGCAAACACATGAGCAAAGAGAAGGAAGAGGAGCGCAGGGATTGCAAGGTGCGAAATTACTCGCCGCAAGCCTTCAAATTTTTCATGGAACAGCACGTCGAAAATGTGCTCAAGTCTCACAAGCAGCGACTCTTCAGAAGATTTCAGCTTGAAAGTGAGATGCAAAAGATCGGCCTCAGCGCCGAAGCTCAATGTCAAATGCGCAAAATGTTGTCGCAAAAAGAGTCAAATTATATTAGGTTAAAACGAGCCAAGATGGATAAGTCTATGTTCACGAAAATCAAGCCCATCGGCGTCGGGGCTTTCGGTGAAGTGACTTTGGTGCGTAAAATCGATACGAATCAATTTTACGCCATGAAAACGTTGCGCAAGGCCGACGTGCTGAATCGCAATCAAGTGGCTCACGTCAAAGCCGAGCGCGACATCCTTGCCGAAGCCGACAACGAGTGGGTCGTCAAATTGTACTACTCCTTTCAAGATAAAGATAACTTGTACTTCGTCATGGACTACATACCCGGTGGGGATCTCATGTCGTTGCTCATTAAATTTGGCATTTTCAAAGAGCCGCTGGCCAGGTTCTACATTGCCGAGCTGACTTGTGCCGTCGAGAGTGTCCACAAAATGGGCTTCATTCATCGAGACATCAAGCCAGATAACATACTCATAGATCGGGATGGACACATCAAACTCACGGACTTTGGTTTGTGTACGGGCTTTCGTTGGACGCATAATTCCAAATATTACCAGCAAAACGGTATGAATCCTCCATATTGATTCTTACTTTATTATTTTTTCCACGATTATTGACTGCAACTCTAATGATTTTAGGGCATAATAAACAAGACTCGATGGATCCGACAGAAGATTGGAACAACGAGTGCCGGTGCATAACGTCAAAGCCATTAGAACGACGACGGCACCGAGAACATCAACGTTGCTTGGCCCACTCACTCGTCGGAACACCAAATTACATTGCACCAGAAGTATTGCAACGAACTGGTTACACACAACTTTGTGATTGGTGGAGCGTTGGTGTTATTCTATACGAAATGTTGGTCGGATCGCCGCCCTTCTTGGCCAATACACCAGCCGAAACTCAATACAAGGTTTGTTTTATCACTTTTTTTTGCATCAATACAATTGAGAATCTGGCAATAACGTTTTTTATTTCGCTGCGCAGGTAATAAACTGGGAAACGACGCTGCATATTCCAAAACAAGCAAATCTCTCCCCCGAGGGTAAGGATTTGATTTTAAAATTATGCGTCGGTGCGGATCGTCGCCTGGGTAAAAATGCCGACGAAGTCAAGTCGCACCCGTTCTTCGGTAGCATTGATTTTGAAAAGGGTCTGCGCAGACAAGTAGCTCCACACATACCTCGTATCCAGTATCCCACGGATACGAGCAATTTCGATCCAGTCGATCCAGATAAATTACGAAATTCTGAATCGTCGGAATCGAGCAAATCGGACGAGTTACTGGATAACGGTAAACCGTTCCATGGCTTCTTCGAGTTCACGTTTCGTCGATTCTTCGACGACGGTGGTGGACCTGCTTATCATCCTAGTCGCATCAGTCTCGACGACAACGACAATCAAGGCCCCGTATATGTATGACATTAGGGGTCACGCGCATTCATGTAAGTGCGCGGGTAATAAATATATATATTTTTTATTCATTTACATTATTCCATTCATTCGTGTATGGATTGAGAGTAAAATTATGTATAAGGTTAACTAAAATTGAAAAGTTGCAAATATTTTGCATATTCGATTTAATAACAATTAACGTGAGAGACATTGTATAGATTGTCTAATACTCATACTAGTTCTTTGGAAAACAATCGTTCAAAATAATTAACCCTACGGGTTACTTGTCAGGTTATATAGTATGCAGTACTAATACTAAATCCGACAACATTTTAAAGATCTGTTTCTAAACATGGAACTAAAAATTGTTGAGCTTGCTTCTTGAAACGAGAAAGTATTGGAAATTATAATGGAAGTGCGAATTTTCTGTGATTGGCTAGAATATAACTGTTTTATATTGCGTTTATAAAAATTACATTACGAGTATTTTTTAATAATTTCGTTTACTCTTGATGTTTATATAATCCTATAAGCAGCCGAAAAATGAGCTTTATTTCCAATGACCAAATGATGAAGTGAAAGTATCTTGTATATATTATAACGTTGAAAATAAGAGACGTTAGAACAAAATTTAACTAAGCGTTGAAAAATCCATACTCGAAGAAAAAGCTTTTGTAAATGTCTCTTGTAAAATAATTGATAAGAGTTGTAAAATATGGTTCAAGTTAGATGCGTACAAATAATTGTCTCCGTGTTTGCGAAACCTTTTAATCTTCTTTTTGCCAATATTGTAGCTTGCCATTTTTTATCATTCTGTCAATCGGCTTTTTTAAGCATGAATAAAAGTACGCGTGTTTCGTTATAAGTATGTTTCAACAATTACTGTGATATAGCAGATGTTAGCATAATTTGGCTTGTATCGGTAATGCTTTTAACTAACGATTTGAAGGTTTGATTAATAAATCTAACAAAAATTATTTGTGATTATCAGTATAATCTGTGGTGTTCTGCTTTTGTAGGGTGCGGTCATTTACTTCATTCAAATCACTCCAACTTGTAAAATTATTTGATAAAAATCGTTTGTGCATCTCGCATTGTAAAATGAATACAACATTTATTTATAATTAACTACTTGTCTTTCCCAAAGGTGCCTAACTAATTAAAAATTAAAGTTGATTGGTGTGGTTTTCTATTTTCAAAAAAAAAATATATTCGAAATAGTTGTTGAAATTGAATGTAGCATTAAAAATTTGTTTTATAAATTGCGGCAAGCAGCAACTCTACTTTGAGCGAAAAAATTCTTTAATTAGATGAATGTGAAGTTGCACGTGCTCATGTAAATACAACTGGAAATTTATTGTAAAATTATTTTCATAAATTATTAATATTTTTCAATGTTATTCTTCACTCATGAACTAATTTAAACAAGATTATGGTGATTGCGTTAGTATTGAGTATCTTGTTACATGGAAAAATCTGACTTTTATTATAAGTACGGAATTCTTATTAATCTTCGTGAACAAAACGAATGTTCAATTTTTTTAACCCGATTTGTTTTAATAATAGGTAATGCAAAATAGTATGATAATTAAATGAGAATAGTAAATTTGATGCTAGACCAGTGAGTGTATAGAAATTTATAAATTATACTTAGCGAGCAGGTTAGTATAAGTAATTTGTCAACTTAATAGACCTGCATTTAATCGTCTTCATCAATCATGTGCCAAGACCATCTGTTTTGGTAAAAAGTTAGCCAATGATGCTTCTACATATGTATAAAGAAAGTATCATTGTGTCATTTGACGGGATTGTTTGAAGAGATCTTGCTTAACAAAGTGAAAATACAATAAAGTAGAATTATATTAAATTATACACAAAAATAATCGAACAAATGCCGTGGCTGCCTGATATATTATGTATAATTGTAAAATTACAAATCTTAGTATACAATTGAAATGTTAATAAATTGAAAAATGTAATACTTTTATTAATTTATATAGATACATATGTTTATAATATATTCATGTGTATATCAATCCATGCATTATGAATTAATATATGTATGTATACATGTATTGTTGAGATTTTTGTCGTACTATTAGAAATAAGTAATAATTTAATGGTCCTTCTAAACGAGTGTGTTACATTGTCGTAATATGTAAAGAAAAAAGGCAAAGCAGTAAAATGTACCGAGATTTTTGTTCTTGTTGAATCGAGTGTCATAGTTTAAGCGCATCAATCGTTGTCACAATCATGAAATATATAATATTATATGCATGTGAATAAGCGTGCGGGTGTGTGCGACTGTATGAATGTGAACTGTGTTAATTAATAATCGTTCTCGTATCACATTATTTTTCTAAGGAAACGGAATTACTTGATACGTTTGACTGCTTTGTCGTTTACTAAAGACGAGGCGAATTATTTGTAATAGATCATTTTTACGCGAACGAAAGAGGGAATAAGTGAGCAAAAGATCTGTTAAATGGTATATAAATACGTGCAAAGACACGTTTTGTGTATGCGCGTGTGTATAATTAAGTTTGGAATATTTACATCCGTGTAAGAGGATAAACTGACAAAAATCGATAGACGTTTGTATACGATATTTAAGCGTCAATTCGGTAAAATGTGTACATTTTGTAATATCTCCTTACCCCAATATTCATACCCGCCAAGCACGCAATTGTAATTTATACACAAAAAAAGGAAATATAAGCAATCAATACGCCTTGAGAAGGTTTGATGTAGTGAAAAAATTAAGCCTATTATTATTATTTATTAAGGTATACAGTATAAAAGTTATTTTACCGAATAAAAAATTGTAAATATTTTGGATGAGTGTTCTAAATTAAAAATATGTTCAATGCTTTAAATGTGCCAATTTTTTCAATTGTATTTTTACCTATATATCAATACAGTAGCCCTAATAATGCCCAACTTCACGTTTTTTTTAGCGATCACAAAGACTTGTATTTTTTTTCACTTATTATCAATTATTTCAATGAATATTTCATTTAGCGATTACGTGTAGTAAAAACTATTAATCTTTCCAAAATTCTTCTGCCTAGTTACATAGAGTTTTAGTATCAAACTCGCGCAAGCGCATTTGCTACACGTGATATCGCATTGCTGGCAGACGACGTTTCGACTAAGCCCGTTGACTCTCTTGGCCTTTTTGATTATATACACAACACATCACTATTACATTGTGTCTCTCTCTCATAATTAAACGTTGGAGTTCGGGAAACGAAGGCTTAGCATAATCATTGAGTGAGGCCTGGGCCCGCTGAATAAGACACGTTTTACGAACTCGAACGACAGCCATTGAGCCGAATAAATTGCCAAAATGAATCGCATCAAGAAGTTATTCGCCAGCAAAGAAACTCGTGATTATTTTATGAGGTAATGGGCATATTTTCTTCCTGTTGACTTAAAGCATTCATTTTCTCAATTTTCTCAATGATATAAATTTTGTAGCACACATTTTTGGGGCCCAGCAGCAAATTGGTTAATACCCATAGCAGCTATAGCTGATATTAAAAGAGATCCCAAATATATCAGTGGAAAAATGACCTTCGGTGAGTTATTATTTTTATTTGCCTGACAGCTGCTCATTGTTATTTATGTTATGCATAGAGAAGATAAATATGTGTAACTTATTTATTGCAGCTCTGTGCCTATATTCACTGTGTTTCATGAGATTCGCATGGAAGGTTCAACCACGTAACTTGCTGCTATTAGGCTGCCACTTTACAAACGAAGGTGCACAATTAACTCAGTACTACAGATTTTTAGAATATAATTATTGGACCAAGAAGGACGAACAAAAATAAAGTGCAATATCAAAAATATCGTTTATTCTATGCACGGTTAACTGCCTAGAAATAAATCATGCAAGGCTCTCAGAACATGAGTTAAAATACAGTAGAAACTTTCTTGTTTGTACTATTGTTCAAGTTTTCAAGATACCTTAGTACTTTTAAAGACTGTTAGTAGATGAAAAAAATTATTTGTTTTAAAATTGTGATCTGTAAATAAATTATAATAGGAGATCTAATGAAATGAACTTTTATAGGGGTATGTTGCATATTTAAAACAAAGATTTGATTTCTGTTAAGTAAATTGCTTATATTGGTTGATATTTCTTTATGCCAAATGAACGAATAAATATTTGTTTTACAAATGAATCAAGTGCATCTTATTTTTAAACATATAATCATTATTTACCCTAATGATAAATCTTAAATTATGCGAAACTATGATTAAGAGTTATGACAACGACTTTTTAAATTAATTTTTTTGAAAATTAGTTAAAATATCTAATTTTATGAAAATTCCTATAATTCTGGACATTTTTAATTATTATAGTTTACAGTCAAGCATAAACTTTTCAAATTAATTTTACTAATACGGAATTTCTTTAAAAAATCTGAAAATAAATAAAAATAAATTTTCCAATATTATGGATTCGTTAACCCAAATCAAAATCACCCAAAAAATATACCGATTTACGTGGAATAAGCCTTTCATTTAAGACTACATAATTACAGAACGA
This sequence comes from Trichogramma dendrolimi, assembly GCA_034770305.1. Taxonomy (NCBI): domain Eukaryota; kingdom Metazoa; phylum Arthropoda; class Insecta; order Hymenoptera; family Trichogrammatidae; genus Trichogramma; species Trichogramma dendrolimi. The sequence continues at coordinate 1,223,364 of JAPMIB010000007.1, read as the reverse complement.
TCGAAATTCCGAAGAGAAACGTCGTTGGCCATCTGCTATTGCAGTCGTATTCGATAATGCGAGAAAAGTGCAATTGCAAGTACGGAAAGCCGCCGAACAAGAAGGGGAGGCTCCGCGCTCGTGTATTGTGTATACAGGTACCGGATCCCGTAATATGCGATGCGGCGATCGTCATTGCACCCCGGCGCGCAGTTGCATACGTCGTGGCTCTATATACATCGTCATCAGTCGCGATTGTTTTCAGTCGCCCTGCATCAACGACACACGGCACTTCGTTCCATATATACTTAATATAATACAGGCAGTGTTACACGTCTCGGGCATATTAGCACGTGCTGCTCTTTGCGCACCTTCATTTGCAATTTTGCGAGCAAAGAATATCGTTTCCGAGATAAGTCTGCACGTACGAGCGCTCGACGCCCCATAGGCGACGCGATCTCTCTAGTAGTGTGCGAATAGTATAGTTCAGGTAAAGAAAAGTTTAGAAGCCACTGGAATTATGGTCCTATCGACGGTATCGAAGGATGACCCCGAGCTCTTCAATAATTACCCTCTGGAGAACGTCGTCGATGCTGCCGCTGCGACTACGACCGCCGCTACCACCTCTACTACCACCACTGCGGACGTCGACGATTCCATCTCGACTTCGAGTAAGTACTCCCTTGTTTCTTTGGCTTCCTCAATTTATGCTACATCTTTTTTTCCTTACCCCACTGCCGCCTCACTGTGAAAAAAAAATCCCCCCGAGCCCGAGAAGTTTTGGACTTGAGACTTTGCATACGTGCACGCGTACATCTTCGCCAGCTACATAGCCATGATATGCTGGAATCGATCGCGAGATCGTCTCGATTTTGGATTTATTGGCTATTGATTGACTATAACCCTCTACCAAGATGTCGCGCTCTGAAAGCAATTATGTTATTTCATAAGCGGCCTTGACGAACATTTTTGAAACACGACCGAATGTCGAATAATTTATTTTTCAAATAAACATCGTAGTCAACGGTGTTTATTTTATAAGCAAATTCGAAAGTATTATAATTTTAACACGAAACTTTTATATGCGTATGCTCGCATCTGCAAGCATTTGTATGTGTACGCACTCATATAGATACATTTATACATATGATCGTTCCGCGCGATCATTGTTATTCAAAAAAATCTGTCGCAAGAATAATCTTTTCAGCGTTTTGTTACCTATGACTAAGTGAATTCCCGTCGGTGGGTTACGAAGAGAGAAAGATGCTTCTGGACTCTCATTCTTTCTGTACCTATACACCCCATATTGGCTCAAAAAGGCCCCTGCGTGGTTGCGTGCACCATACTCGCGCGCCCGATTGTTTGGATGGCCGAGTAGTACACAATTGTATTGATAAAAAAAGGGTTCAAGTTCTCGCTACATTTTTTTAGATTCTTCCTTTCTTTTTTCGCATATAAATATAATCATAAATGGGTATATCTTACGTGTCCTCCATTTAAAAATAATTATTTATCCATGGTATTGAAGAAAAAATATAAAACTTATTAAATTGAGCAAGCACTTATAATTTTACACTATATTTTTTATTAAATAACGAGTGTACAAATATTTCTTTGAAAAATTTGAAATTCATTGGACGGAGTACATGTTGTCATAATAATGGACGGATCGACTGTACGAAAACCGATAAATTGATCTACGTTTAGCTAAAATTTACTTTGAAGTAGATTTAAAATCTTTATAAATGTCTTTATAAGTTACTATAAAATACACGCAAACCTATAATGATAGAGTCAGGCATTTTCTCAGGCAGTTGGTTCACAAAGTTTGCAATAATCGTATTATACTAATCTTTCGGTAAATTAAAATTATCTTACATCATATGCAACGATTACCGCTTTGGAATCAGTAAAGGCACCTAACATTTTATAGAAAACCAACGTATCTACAAAAATTAATACATACTTATTGTCATTCAACACAATAAAATCTTTCGTTATCTGAGATTCTTTACATAGCACTAAGGCGTTTGTCGATAGAATTGATATCACGCATTATTATCAACTGCAAAACATGATGTGGTATTTTTTTTCTTTTTTTTTCGTTAAAACTATATAAAATATATTCAAAGTGGACGGATTTATATCTTCCAAGGAAGAATATAACAGATGAATGTTCACAATAAGTTCGTAGCGATATGAGTACGTGAATTCTCGCACTCATAAGGCTAAGGTCGAACTAACTTTCCAATTAAAGTCGTATCATCGTAAAAATACAAAGACACGCTTTACGCTTACTCTCTTTCTTTTCTCTATCTGCGATAGAAGGGGAAGAACAAAGACATCGTTAATAACAGCAATACCCAGCTGAACTGCACAGAAGCTGCACCGGCCAGACGGCATTTGTAGATGTCATATCTGCAACGGAAAAACGTCTGTTAGTCGAGTTACTCTCGCACACGCATTATGTAAAACTGCATCGAGCTGTTTTATTATTTTTTATTTTTCGGCAAACATAGATTCAGCGTGCATAAATATATTGTGTATAATGCACGTTAGGACGCACAAGCGGGCAATAGTTGCAAGCGAACGCGCGTGAGAAAGACCAAGAGCCTAATTTTCAAAAGAGGTCAATAAACGTTAGTTAGGTGGAAAAATTTATTTCAAACATGAAACGAGTGCATGTATTGTCCGGAGGTTGCACTCGCATACAAACGAGGTATCAAACGAATGGACACGCACTTTGCTTAATATAATATATAACGGAATAAATAAATTCGCAGCTTCGCTCTATACCGACGAGAGTTCGTATTCCTCTCTTTCTCTAGCTCTTTATGGTCCCCTGCGATCCCGGTGTCTTCTTCTTCTTCTTTCTCCCTACTTTTTACCCTTTTCTGATGCCCAAATTAACATATACGAGTTGTATCTATATAGAAGGTGCACCTTGAAGGGTTCAGAGAAATATCTTTCGCGTACATAATTAGGGACTTTTAAAAATTTCGCGCGAACTCAAAAGTTATGAATTCAATTGTGTAAATGTTTTTTATGCTGCAAATAATATATTGTACGCAATATTCTCCAAACTATAGTTGGCGCGACTTCGTTTCTTACCCCCTTGCTGAATTTTGTTTGTTTCGTGGATTTTTCGAAAAATTTAAGATTCAACTGATTCCGCTAGATGGTTAAATCGTCACTCGTACATATCGCCTGTGATTGTAATGTAAGTTCTGAAACGTCAAGATGAACAAAAACCGATGATAAATTACTTCCAGATGTTCACTCGGAACAATCGGCAAGAGGGTCTGATAATAAAAATTATGCTAAACGATCTCTACCGGTTGACCAAAATAAATATACTCGAGCTAACGAAAGCAACGCGTTGATATTCCCAGAAAAATACACATGCTCTTGAAGTATTGGCGCGCACAGACGTTTCATGCCATCACTCATCGAGATGTAACATTTTTGAAAATAAGCGTTGCCTGACATAATAACGTCCTCATCTGCAAAGACACTTGAGCAAAAATAAGAAGTAGAAGAAGAAGAAGAAAACGCCACCCTCCGGTTCATTGTGCCTATACACAGGTTCTCTCTCTCACTTCTCTCTCGCTTTCTCACCTCGTCTGATTGCCAGAAATGACATTGTTGAACTCAGCCTCGACCAGTTGTCCGTCGTAATACGTTATCAGATCCTCCAGTGGGTACTCGTATCCCTGTTTGCATTCGCACTTGTAGCCACCACTATCGAAGCCACGTCCCAATATCGGTACGCACTATAATTTAAGCAGCAGCAGTAGCAGCATCAGCAGAAAAGGCAGCGTCGTCGTCGTGAAGATATTAAAACAAAAAAATCATATGAGAAAGAACAAAAGTATACTTGAATGAATAAAGCTAAAATCATCCCAGCTATCTCTCCTTCACGCTCTTTTTTTCTCCCTCTCTCAAGTGTATATGTACGATTAATGCCATTGCTGAAAGTCTCCATTATTATTTCCCACATTTCACCTACCTCATCTCTTGCTAACTTTCTTTCTGTCTCTTTCGCTAGTGCCATTAATTACGCGCGTCGCACTTTGGCGTACAATTAGGAATTATAGGTAGGCAGAAGAGGCCGTTCGTACATACACGTATACCTGCATACATTCGGGATGTGTACGAGGCAGTATACGATGGTCTCTATAGCAAGTATACCCCCAGCAACGACAGTAAAACGTAATAAGAGAGATAGATAAAAAAACGATTGAATAAACGAAGAAGAGAGGGAGAGTGTAGAAAAAGGAAGAAGATAGGAAGGAAGCCTATACTTACGTATGAGGATTTTTTTGTCGCACTTGTGTGTCCCCATGAACGCGTTGGGAACATTGAATTTATCGTCGCACTGGTTGATATCCAGCTGTAGCAAGTCCATGGTCACGCTCACGACACCCCTGTAAGTGTCTTAATGTTAAATATGATCTTCTTCTCTTTTTCTCTCTTTCTCTCTCTGTTGCTCTTTGCTACTACTGCTGCTGCTGCTGCTGCTGCTGCTATACGAGATGTATACATGCAGGAACACTAGCGGTGGTAGCAAAAGAGAGAGAGAGAGAGCTTTGATCATCATCGGGGCGAGCGAGGCAAGCGGGGGATAGCTGTAGCCCGAGCATCTTTCTGTCTCTCTATGGTCATCGTCGTCTCATCCCCCTTTTCAGACGTAGGAGATGAAGAAACGAGAAACAGGTTCCTCGCTCCAACTATCTCACACTCGCCGCCGCCGTCACAAAAATGTATACACATAAGCATATACACGGACAGACAGAAAGAGAGGAGAACACATACACATGCTGCGTATGTACCTGCGTATACTCACTTGAATTCCAGTTTGTCTTTGATGTTGTCCCAGCCGAAAAAGGGGGATGCATAGGTAATTAACCATTTCTTCACTTTGCCGTTACAATCGAAGTAAGGGACGGTCCAGTAGCCGTCATTCAGGTTTGCCGCTCTGTAACACACATATACAAGAGTAAGCAAGATAGTTATAACGCGCGCACACACACGGATGATACACCTTAGGAGGAATATGGCGTCGACGAGGATGACGGCGACTACTACCGACTACCGAGGACGCCCTATCCGCAAGCGCATTAAAATAAATTACACGTAGAAAGAGAGAGATAGCTAGCCCCCCGCGAATACGTGCATACCGTACATAGGATGTTTTTCTTTCTCTCGCTCTCTCTCGTTCTCTTTCGTCGTTGACGCCTCTGCGGTCCTGCTGAATCTTTCTCCTGTATCTCTCTCTTTCTCTGTGTATAAGCGAACATTGGTGCATGTGCGTATGTAGCCGCACGCACATGAGTCCGCATATACCACACACGAACACACGTACACATGTATATTTTCAGAGAGTTATGTGGGAAAGTTTTCAGCCGATCTCCCAACAGACACAGATTCTCTTCTTCTTATTTTTATAGTAAAAAAAGGGAGGTGGATTCACGGCTGCTCTAACATACGATGCCGAAGCCAATGTTTTTATTTCGGGACAAAAAATTTATTAAAGAGCCGTAAACACACCAACGTGGATTGAAGCTTTTCGAGCTAGATCGTAGTAGTAGTCACCATTCTCGTCGTTACGGACTTTTTTAACCGAACTTTCATCTGAGGAATTATTTCTTTATTGTAACACATTTACCTGTAGAACGTTGGATAGTGCTCATATTTTTTCAGCGATTCACCGGTCTCGTTGTAACGCACCATCATTTTGAGGAAATATTTTTCAAGATGATCGTAATTGGCTGCCCATCTTTTCTTCAAGATTTGGAACCATTCATTTTTCGTGTAAAGTTCCTCTGAAATGAAAAAAGGTCAATTGAATTTTTGCCGATTCCATAACGATCGTGTTTCATCATCTATAGATAATGGATTTATGTAACATTTTTCGAGTATTGAAATGCCAGGGGTTAGTCTAGAAAGTAATTAAGATGTTGTCGATGATGCAAGATTGAATTAGATAAACGAAACATAAACACAACAAAAAACATGAATATTCAGGGTGTCCGTCTTCGTTCACCCTTCTCGTATTCCAGGCCTGCGCGCGAGCTCTTTTTATCTGTCTCTCTTACTCTTTCCTGACATTTTTCTTTTACTAAATGTAAACAGCATATGCGTGTGTATAACTATATATATTGTGAATGCCTCTTGCGTAGCAGCGCTAGCGAGAAGCTAGTCAACCTAGTTAAAAAGTTTCAGCGCGTATACTATAATCAACCCTTACCGGTGGTATTAAGCCTAGCGAGATCCTCCACCTTCAATTTCAATGCATTTCTTTCTTCCTTGTAAGCATAGGGAGCGAAGTAGGTACGATTCGTGAACTTGTTACGATCCCAGTAAACACCGGCTGACCAGATTCTCGCGTTACCGAACGCCAACGCAACGACCTCGGCTATCATCTGATCTTCGTTCAATGGCTTATCGGCGATGCGCTTGCCCGAATAAACCTCTTCAGGATCGGATACCTGCAGGAACGAGCTGATGAAGTTGGCGAGACGAGCTGCCATTTTCGCCTCGTTCTCGTAAAACTCCTCGACGCCGAAGGCAATGTTTCCAGATAATTTCAACTGCTCCGGTGTGTACCTGCATTGGAAAAAAATTAGTATCTAATTTTTTCGAAAAATCCCTCTCAACGGATAAATTAAATTGCATTCGATTGCATTCGTCAACTCACTTATGACAGTTATCTTTGTGAACGTGGTTGATGAATTTCAGTACTTGATCGATATTTATCTTGGAATCGTGAAGTGATGATGGTCCAGTGGAATAATTCTGGTATTCGTAGTATTGTTCGAGATACTTTTGTCTCATATAAGGTGAGGGCTCATTCAATTCAGCTGGTCTTTTTTGAATCCCTGTACATTAAAAAAAATTGTAACCATCGATGCGCTAGTTATGTTGAAATGAGAATGACAAATTTTTATAACTTACAGCCGATTTTGGAACATTCGAACCCGTTGTAATACTGCTCGTGCGAGGCTCTTTCGATTATCTCACCAAGGTAAGGTCGCCGGACAACGAACGGCAATCGCCATCCAGGCTTACACCTACACATGTAACCACCACGTCGGAATCCCCATCCATGCAACGGCTCGCACTGGAATGAATTTCTCAATTAGCCACAGAAATTAACTTCAATTAATTATAGATGAAACTGTACAATTTACCTCGGTTGTTTGAACTTTGCATCTTGCTGTATTTGCAAATCGATTAGGTCCTCTATTACCTTCGCCTTTAGGACACTGATTGATATCGATACGATCAAAGTCCATTTCGATTACTGATACAGCCGTATACCTGTACAAATATTAAAAATCATTGTGTTGTGAATTAGGGTTGTGTTAATATACATTTTTGCAGAGAAATCTTTTCTCATAATGAAAAGATCCTCATGGTCCGTCATCATTCTTATCGCAAATAAAAATCACTAGCTCGACGCCATTACATGTCACTACCGGTATTGTTCTTTCTTTCTTCTGAATTTAAGTGCTTGCTAAAAATAATATCAACTCTATGATCCTGTTTATAATAAATGCGTTCATTTTTTAAGTATTTATTTAAGGTGACCGCAAAAAAATGCAAAACGCCATTTTACGACCAGCAAGAATGAGAAAGATACTCTATAAATTTTTTTTATAGGGAAGCTCTAAAAAGCATGGATTTTTGAAATTTGACTACAGGCCCTCCTTAATCCTTTAAGTGTTTTAATCCTATCGTTCCGTAGTATTTCACACGTGTGAGCAGTATGAAAGGACATTCCTGCTTGACCGGTACAGATAGACCCCACACCCTCTAGGATGGTCTCAAAGGGGATCCGAATAAATTATAATACTTAATGAGTGGGCAATCGTCCCCTTGCATCTATCTGCATGCTTCACAAGTATATGTGCATTCGACAATGCAACTTTTTTTTTGAAATATCGAGATTATGTAGCAGTACAAGGGGTGCACTGAGAGAATAAGAGTTGCATCCTGTTGCATCAATGCTTTCCCTTAGGAAAAATCTCTCACCTGGGTATTTCAATGTGCCTGAATCCTGTATAACGAGGGTACAAGTCTACTATTGGTACAACAGCTGCGAAAAGCCAACGGTTTGAACGTCCACAATCAAAGTAGGGTCTTATCCACTTTACTGGCCCACCCTCCTCATGAGCACCTGAAATACAAGTTCAATTTAAAATTCTCATTTTTTCTCTAGATTTTTCTTAATTTTACTCCGTGTGACAATAGTGTGAGAAAGAAGAATTACCTCGTGGCCCATGGAATGTGTGTGTTATATTGGTATTGTTTGCATATCTAATTTCTACTTGATACGTTATTTTAGTATCGTGCCTTTCAACATTATCTGGTAACCACTTTTTGTACCTATAAAAAATGAAATTATTATCATATCGCATCGCTGGACTTGAAATTAAAATTAAAAGAGCTTTTCATTATTACTAACCATTCATTAATTCTGTAATAGTCTGTTGTATAATCCTTACTCAACTGACTGGATGGGAAAGCACCCAGATCAGATACTGAAAATGTATTTCTAGTAGATATCCTCTCTAGATGCACAGGATCATTGAAATCATCGAGCCTGAAAGTCCTAGGTGCAAATCTAGGCAATGTTTTATTGAAGAATCCTCTGTAGGACGATGAGAAACTCATATTGGGAGCAAAGTAAACAGCAGAGGCATTGATGTAGGGATTGGCAGAGACATCAGCCACAGTGGACAAAAAATAATACATCATGCCAGGATCATAGGTATCATTGATGGGTGGCTTGTAATTTCTCGACTGCAGTATGTAACTCCAGTAAAAACTCCTGGTGAGGGCCATGTTGTGAAGATGCAATAGAGCAGTTCTGTTGGGAAAGATCGGATTGATGTTGAACTCCTTGATGTCGGGCAGATGCGACACGGCGTCCTCGGGCAGGTACAGATCGTCGAGGTGCTGTATCGCGCAATTGTCCGCGGTGACTTTGTCCATTTTCGCTCGGATCTCGTCGAAGGCATCGCGAGAGTACCAGTCGGGCTGTATCTGCTCGTCGGTGTACTTGCTGTAGTCGGTGGCAGCCTCGACGACGCCGGTTATAGTGACTACGCCCAACAGGTAGACCACCGCCGCGGCGATTAGCAGGCACCGATTCATGATGATCGCGGCGTGCGGCTGCTTTGTTTATGTGTGTATACTATTCTCACTGTATTATCGGTTATCACTCGTCCTTCTTCAACTTTGATCAATGAAAAGACGATAAGCGCACCAACACACGCGCACACTCACGAACGGCGAGACTCACACGCGATCTTTCGCTTCAGTAAAAAAGGAGCAGCGGCATGACGATCTCGATCAATTGATTCACGCACGTAGACTCAGGCGCGCAACGCGACCGCCGCCCAGTTTCGAGACGACGTCCATATACTAATATAATACACACACTCCTTCCGTAATATAACGCACGACGCTGCAATGTGTACAAACTATATACTATATAGTTGCGGATCGTACGCGGCAAAAGCTAGGTCGGTTCGCGGTGGAAGGTGGAGGCCTGTGCTGTGCTGTGCCGTATCCATAGGACGCTAGCCAGAGGTCCGCAGAGTGGGAGTGCATGCCATATACCTGACACACAGCAGAAAGAGTAAAAACGTCGCGCGAAGGCTCGCTCGACTCTCTTACCATAGTTTATAGCTATATCAACATAGTATAGTGTGTGTAATACCTATTTGTAACGAGTTTTTTCGAATCTTCATTACAGGCGTTCGGTAAGCGATTCGAAATTTCACTCGAAATTGAATTAGTAATAAGGCGCACACGTAACGTATCGGCCGATCGACACTGGCAGCCTAACTTCATTAGTTTTGAATTTTGCGTCGTAACGTACAGAACGAGGCGTGCAGCATCCTCGACGTTTTTGAATTAGTGCAGCTGCATCCGTCGAAACGAAATTACATATACGCGAAAGAAGTTTTGATTTGTTTACAATCGAAGAAAACCCTCCTCTACTCTCTGTCTTTCTCTAAAACATTCGCCGGGCGAGAAACAGTACGTATATCCATGCACACACATTGTGCTGATCACTCCAAAACGTCTCGCGCGAGTACGTTGACACTTGGCGTTCGAAATGCTGCCGCGATTGGCGTTTGTTTTTTTTTTCGAAGCGCCCGCTGTCGCCGTAGCAGTATTTTTTTTTTTCGACCACGCAACGTCCTTACATTTCATTGTACACAACAACATACAAATAAGAAACGCCAACAGTTCGCTGACACCTGATCTAAATGACAATAACAACCTTAAACGTGCATTCAGTTCGAGCCTTCCAGGAATTAGGGTGAATTTGACCTGCGAAGCCTTTTCATGCTTATAACGTTACGGCATTCGAATTTTTCATTAAAATTTATAAAATACTCTAAAGTTAATCGAATCGATTGACTATTTTAAATTATCTCGACATTACTGGTATAATCCTGCGGTATCGCAGTTTTTTTCGAACTTAACTGCAGCCAAGTTTTCTCACAGCATCAATAGCTGCAAGTTACGCAGCGGGCATCGGTCAAGCCAGCTAATATAAATTGTGAAGCTGAGCGATATTAAATGCGTTTTTAATTAGTAGAGCGAGAGCTAAACGAAGCTAACGGAGAGAGCAGTAACAGCAAGTGAGAGAGAAAAGAGAGAAAAAGACGGACGATGTGTGTTACGTGTTTGTGTGTGTGCCTATACATGTGTGTGTCTGTGCGCGTATTTGTCCGGATCAAGCCGGTTGTCAGACACGGGTCTTTCATTCGGGCGCACAACAATATATCGGGTCAACAGTGGCATTGTAGGACCTGCGCGCACCAACTCTCTCTCTCTCTCTCTCTCTCTCTCTCTCTCTCTCTCTCTCTCTATGTCCGAGTCTCTTCGTCGTGGTCCTACATTATAATACATTTGAAGGGAAACCTCGCGCGCATTGCTATCGACCATCGTATGCACACAGGCACTGCATGCATGTATTATTGTAATATTACAGATAAACGGCAGACTCGGCGCTGTGTGCATTTATACATAAGAAACAGCTCGTCGCAAGAGGATATAATGGCCTGGTGCAGCGCGTATGTAGCTCCGTTGCTGCAGTTCTCGCCGTTCTTTTTTTTTCCTTCTTTGTCGCACAATGCGTTGTGTACGTGTGTGCGTGTGTGTATCATAACAAACTCGAGAAAGATGTTTTTCAGACGCCCAGTCACATGCTCTGTATACGTTTTCGTATTATATTCTCTTGTTTTGTTGTGTGCTTCGGTCGTCGACTTCGAGACTGCGCCTTTTTATTTACGCGACGTTCGATTGATATTTGTAAAAACAGAGAGAGAGAGCGTACGTTCCATTGTTATTGTTTTGTTTTGAGGCGCGAACGTCACACATGCGTGCGACCGTTATAGATACTTTCAAAAATTTCGATTCGAAAATCGGAGTCGCACGAATTTTCGCGCCGAACGCAGCGCCATGTTTGCCCAATCGGATGCAGTTTGCCATTATGTGTGCACGTCGTGCACTTCTCTCTGGCGCATAATGGAACATTGTGAACGTCCAAAATTTTTACATTATAAAACGGAGTTGCCATCTAAAGCAGATTACGTAGGGAGGGCAGCAGAGAAGAAGTATTTCGGAGCGACGGTTTGCCTTGCAAAGCTCGAACTCGTGATCTATGAACCGATCTAATAGTCTCGCCCTCGAAGCCGATCGAGCTTTACGCGCAGATTTATGGAAAGACGGTTTGGCATAAATGCATAGCATGCGGAGAAACGACGAGGTTGTGAGTGGAGCTTCACGTATACCAGTGACGTCACTCCCTCGAATCGCGAATCGCTGAGGGAACGCCGCGCGGCGCAACCCACACACATGCACACATCATGTTCGAACTCGTTCGTCGCTCCCGTCGTCGTCGTCGTCGTCGTCGTCGTCGTCCAACGCACTCGCTTACACACACACACATACACACACGATCGCTATAAAGTAACATAAGATCGCGTGTGCATGTGTATCGGCGAAAGAGTGTATAAGGCATGCGAAAGTAAAGCGAGATAGAGAAGGAGGAGACGATAGGGTCCCTCTCTTTCTCTCTGTTCATCGGAGTGCGTTGAGCGCGCGAGGCCTGTGTGTCCAGCGTCACTGTATATATCTATACACAACCGCTGCAGACTCCCAATATATATACGTATATATATGTTTTTTTTATAACACGCTCTATCGTCTCTTTTTCGCTCCGTTCCTCGCTCTCTCTCTCTCTCTCTCTTTCTCGCTCTCGCGCGCGCGAATATACGCACGCATAATACACATACTATATATAAAAAGAGGGACTGGGCGTTCGGCATTGTATAGCATGTATGCGTGAGAGTATATACTGCAGTCAGCGGTGGCCGCATACTATAGTATAATAATATCGTGTTTGTGTATGTGTGTGTGTGCGCGCCGTTGCTGATCGCGCGGCGTCGAGCAGTTGCATCCATCCCTGCACAGTCGATCGCACGCATACATTTATAATAGCGCACGTAAAATCGAACATTTCTCAGCTTTCGCTCGCGCTAAAAAAAATTCTACGGACCATCTCGATTCGCGCGTACACATTTGTAATAAATCGTTATAAAATATATATTCAGCGAAGAATACAAGTCGTGCCGTGCGTCCGTCTCCCTATCTGTTTCTCTGCCTCTGTGTGTGTTTCGCGATCGCGCGCCGCCCCTCTCCCGGTCCTAGCTCTTTCTCGCTCATCGCGCATCCCTGCAGTGTGTGTAAGTGAGTATATTAGCGGACGTTATCGCTCCTGTCTCCGTGTGTGCGTCGCCTAAGTTCGTGTGTGTGTGTATGCGTGTGTGTGTGAGCGCTCTCAAAGCATAAAAGAGAGAGAGAAAGAGGGAATCAGCTACTCGTCGTTGTTTCAGACGACATCGACGTCGACGTCGACGATCGCCCGCCGCCTCTGCTGCATATATACAGTGTAGAATCGAGCATTAGCGCTCAGGGCCGACCATATAGTAGAAGCAAAAAAATAATAATAATATCAAAATCACAATCATCATAGTCCGCACCAAGTGTGTAGCAAGTGCATGTGCGGCAGTAGTGGTGATACCGTGCCGCGAATGTGTGTGCAACAGTGCCGCCGTATGCAGAAAGTTTCGAGACACTCGGCAGCCGCGTTGTGATTTTGTTCGGTAATAAGTCGACGACACACGACGACTCCGACTACATATCCCACACACATATCTATCGAGGCGGCGACGACGACTCCGTATATGCAGCAACAGATATATTTACGTATGCCTGCACGTATATGTAAAAATTAACGAGGCAACAAATACATACACACGTACGCATACGGATATCGTCGGTATATTCTGCGCTCTGCATCGTATATTATATATATCGAGAGAGCGATATATTCCCCAGTGAGTGTGCGTTTTGCGCTGCAAGTGCCGCGGATCGCAGCGCTGCAGCAGAGAGTGAGACAGAGCGAGCGAGCGAGAGAA
>JAPMIB010000006.1:3059811-3136970 GCA_034770305.1 Trichogramma dendrolimi | reverse complement strand
AGAAATAATTGCACCATTCGATATATCGCAAAATTTTATACCGATATGCACTTGAACATTTTCAAGTGTCAGTGCAAAATTGTCAATAGTATCAATAAAATGAAAAATGCTGTTATGTAGCACTTTCTGTGGCTAATAACTTTAATATTTTACTTTAAATATTACCGCTGTTGTCGTCTGAGGGGAGGAACGTTGAAATGAATACTGCGACGTGCGAGGGTTTGGGCCTTAGCCTATGCTCGCCCTGCAGTCGTATAATTTATTTACTGAGGCTCCGGTTAGCCTACCTGGTCGTCTTACCTCAAAAGGGGGTCGAGCCTTCAACCAAGTGTGCCTCGAGCGTCGGCAATTCGTTGCTGAAAATTCGGAAAAGGTCCGCGAAATAAGCACAATAGGGAGTTAGTTTAAATCAAAATTACTTAATTTATTATTCCAAGTCAAAGTTAATTATTATGCTATGATTACCAATCAATACTCGATTACGATTCGATTGTATTTTTATTTACAAGAAAAAGTCTCAATAATTGCTTTAGTGACGTCAAATTACCATAAGGGTACTCGCGCAGTAAAGTCCAAGGGGATACTGTCGAGTCACAATACGACCTCGGCTCGAATCCCGATATCGTGCCGCGCACTTGCACTCGCGCGTCTCCGTTCCACTGTAGACGAAGCCTAACGCCACGTGCGTTCGCTCGCGAAAGTCCAAGGGGAAGTACAGAGTCACAACACGTGCTCTGTTCGAATCCCGTTTTCGTGACGCTCTCTTAGCTACTACGCGGAAGTGACTTCACACCGCTCGGCCTACGACGGCTCCGCGACTTCGTGCGAACGGGCCCGGCGATGTACAAAGATGGCCGCTTTCCGATGTCGGTACGCGCGCGACGTAATAGCGACTTGCTCGCCTCGGACGACTTCTACTGCGCGACGATGAAACACACAATAATCGACTTTATTCGACTCCGCGATACCTGCTCGTACGCAGAAAACGACATACAATTTACTACTCTACTTCGCGCGATTCTTCGTACGCACGCAATAACATACGATCATGCTACGTTCTTTCGCGATTTTCATACACACGCAACACATACCATACCACACACTCGCATACACGACCGACCAAGTTACTACAATACAATTTGATGCTATTCGCTTACGATGTCGTTGGCGTTGCTCCGCGACGCCATGCCTGCCGGGTGTCTGCTGCTGTAGATTGCGGTTATGTCCAAGTTCTAGTAGGAGAAAATTTGGATCGGCGCCGCGTCTCGATGCTCGACCTGGCCTTCGCTCGTCGCACGTGCTTGTACGGCGGCTGCCGGTGATGTCACCTCGGCACTCGCGACGACGTGGCTCGTCTTATACGCGGGCACACACACACAGCACAACGTGGCACGCGACTGTAGCTGATCGTCGTCGAGTTCGGCCGCCTTAACCTCCTCTCGTGTGCGCACGACTCGCCGCTGCTGCTCTGCGAATCTCGCCTTGGACACGTTTGCTGCACGGTATTTTCCACGAGTGTAATCTCACTCTCACGCACTACCACTGCACGGTTTTCCTAGTGCACTTGCTCGCTTATTAGCCTCGGACTTTATTTGCGTAATCGCGCGATCTCGTACCATTTCGTCACTCGCTTTTTCCTAGCCTCGAACTACTCTGCCTATGCGTGCGGCCGCGTGCGTAATAATAATTATAATGGTCGTCGTCGTCGCCTCACGTGGCTCCTTCCGCTGCCTTCGTTGTTCTCTCCTACTACCGCTGCTGCTGCTGCTGCCGCTGCTACTCCTACGGCTGGTCGCCGAGCCGTTGGTTCGGTCGGCAATGCACGTGCCTATGCTGCCGCGGTGTGCGGAGGTTAGGAGAGCTTGGCTCTTCCTTCACCCTGCACGGTCGGTCGGTCGCAACTTTCTCTCACCTATACACGCGGCATTCACTCTTCGTCGGGCAAATCCGTTGCCAGTGACATCGTCATAATACATAAGACTGGAATGAGGTTCACCCACAAGATTTGTATTACAAACGTAAACTTTAAAATAATTACAAGAACTAGTATAAGAGCTTACAAACTATTGCAGCAGAAGTTCTTGATGATGACGGTCAATCAAGTTGCTGAGTGGCTTGAGCTGCTGTTACCCCTGCTGCTTGGCTGCTGCTTGTCTGCTGGCTGATACCTCGGTGTCACACACAAATGCACCACCTCGAGTTTTACAATTCGCACAAATAATAACTCGTTACACACACTAACTTGACTCGTTGCGGAGTATCAATTGCACGGCACTCGGTGATGCTACTTAATGATCTTTGTATAATAATATATCTCATATAAAGAATCACCTGGAGTTTCGATCGTTCGACACTAAGCTTCGCTCTACCATGTAATTAATTAGTCTGCTCAAACCTTTGCTCTACTAAACAATATCAAATGATCTGCCCAGAACTTCGCTTCACTTAATGATCTCCAATGATCTGCCTTCAGGCTAATTTTTACCCCAATTATATACTAATTCATGCATGCATATTATCAGCGGGAGCTGATTTTTCCCGAGTTGCGAAATGGTGTGCCATTAGTCACTTGTTGACCCGCGGGTCACGCATGTGCCGTTCTATATACCCATATTTGGGCAAGTTTTCTTGAAACTCGGGTCGCTCGGTGACCCTAGCGGCGTAAGCGAGTCATCATCCTGTGATAAGGGAACATGTGAGCGCGCGTGCAACTATGTTTTTTTACTCATACTAGATGTTTTAAACGCGCTCTGCGCGTGTTCATTTTTTTATTCGTGTTTTAAGGTTAATTTAAGATTTACAAACAGTACGTTTCAAACGCGCTTTGCGCGCGTCAATTTTTTCATTCGTGTTATTAGATTTGTTTAAGATTCAGAAACAGTTCAGAGATGGTAAGTTTCAAACGCGCTTCGCGCGCGTCAATTTTTTCATTCGTGTTTTGAGGTTACTTAAGTACTAACTGTCTGTCGATAGGTTGCGCAGGCGTTCGTATCGAGTCGGCTCACGTCTGGCGTCGTTGTCAGTGTCAGCCAATCAGAGGTCGTTTTACGCGGCTTCACTTTTCGGCCGTTCTCTCTTTTTTATAAGTAGATTCACCGAATTCGCGTCGTTCGCTACGGGTTTCATCTCGCGAGCGCATCAGTGTTCTAAAAACGCTTTTTGTGCACTAAAAAGTGTGCGTAAAAAGGAATTTTTCGCTATACTATTGCATAAACGTGTTTCAAAAATATTTTAAAATTCCCACTATAAAAACAAAACAACAAGCGGAATGAAAAAATTAGAATATATGAGGAATAGACCTAAAGATCTGAAATTTTCAGGATTTTCATTTTTGAATATACTCTTCAAGAGTACATACTAACAAGGAGACCTTCTCACCTGCGGGCCACAGATCTTTCTCAAAAATTTTTTTAGGGTCTTCTGGTAACTAATAACGAAGCACTTCGAGCTTCGTTTAATTGAATGGGCCTTAGGGCCCAAGTTTAAGAGAATTTTCTATATTATCAAAAAATCTTTGCGATTTTTTATCTCGAGATAGAAGCACTTGAACGAAAAAATGCAAAGAACAAAAAAGTCTTCAAATTTTTCAAAGAATCTGTCTGAATTTTTTCAAAATTTTTAAAACCGTCGATCACTTATTTTCAGAGGTCTCTGAAATCCCTAAGAAAAACGGCAAATCTGGGCCTCTGAAAATAGGTGATAGACGGTTTTAAAAATTTTGAAAAAATTCAGACAGATTCTTTGAAAAATTTTAGGACTTTTTTGTTCTTTGCATTTTTTTGTTTAAGTGCTTCTATCTCGATATAGAAATTCGAAAAGATTTTTTGATAATATAGAAAATCCCTAAGGCCCATTCAATTAAACTAAGCTCGGTGAGCTTCATTATAAGGTACCAGAAGGCTCCAAAAAATTTTTGGGAAAGATCTGTAAACCAAAGGTGAGAAGGTCTCCTTGTAAGTTCAAAAGTCATTCGTTAGGCATATCACGTTTGACGTGAAATAGTCCGTATGTACAGTCTTTTCAGGGTCTAAAACATGGGGAAACTCCACTTTCAAGCGAACCAAAATTTCGTCATTCGGAAAGTTAATGGGTTAAATTTCAATGATATTATTGTACTTTATATACAGTTGATTAATTGGAATAAAATTAAATTTTAGCCACTATAAAGTCTAGAAAAATGTTGTTTGAAACTGAAAGAGAAAAAAAGCCACGTGCTGGCGTTACTGTACAATAAACAAAACCATTAATGGTGCATTTACACGAGCCCAAAGATGAAAAGAGTATCAATAATGATGCCATCAACTTATAAAAGCCCTGAGATTCACAAAAACTTAGTTTAACATTGAATCGTTTTATTCAATTTTGCTAAAATAACATCATTTAAGTATCAGAAAAAATGCATAAAATTTGAAAATGAATAACCAATTTTCGATTTGAAGGTGCCTATGTAAACCCTTGAAATTCTCTCTAGTAATGAAGGTGCCAGATTATTTCCTGCAATTTTTCGTTAGGTGACCCAATTTCGAATCAAGTAACTCACACAATGTAAATACCTAGCCTGATTTACGTTGAATCATAATCAGCAACATTTCTCGATATCTTATCACCACTCGTTTTTATTGTCCCGTCAATTAAAGTTCCACACTTATTGCACAATATTTTTTTTATATATTTGATAGGTCAGTTTGTTAGTGTTTTTTGAAGTCCTTTTATGCGTAAAGATTTTTATTTTTTCTGTGTGGTTTTAGTCTTTTTCTTCTTTTAATGCTTCTCATGACGTGTCATCCAAAAGTCGAAGAGTGATTGTTTTACCTTGAATATTTGGTTTGTACTAGTCTTTCCAGTGTAATTATTTCAGTAAAATTTGTCTTGCCTTTGATTTCCGTAATTTCGATTTATATTAATAATGAGCTACATAATATATTTTAACTAGAGTCTGTAAATCGTACGTATCTAATTAATTATAAATAGTAGGTACATTTTACAAGTTGGCTAAATTTGATTGATTAACCTATTCCTGAAAATATCATTTGAAATGGTGTTTTTTAATTTTTACCGAGTAAGGGATCATATAAGCGTTATAATGCCTAAATTTTTTTTAATCTAGACACACCTTTGACTTCCCTCACTCTTATACATCTTTCGTGATTTCTTCAGTTTATCACAATAGGGATAAAAATAAGTAACTCGTGTGCAAGATCATATGATTATCAAATGCAATCGTGGGTAATCTCTCACATGACAATATAATTTCACCTGCAGTATGACAAAAGTAGAAAATAATCTTTTTTGGAACCGGACGAAATTTATACCCGACTCGCAAAGTACCAGACTTGTATTAGATCGATCGCAGATTCAAGTTCAACTCTATAGTAAATTTGCTCACTTTACATTCTAGCGAAGTCTTACAGTTTCTGTGGGGTACCTAAAATACGAATGACGCTTCAATACTAAAAAAGGCGAAATTCTATGCAGAATAAAATGTGAAATTATTTTATGATGTACCTGAGAGTTTGACCAACAAATGCATATTATAATTATCTAATTTTTACAAAAGTGGCCAGAAAAATCCCTATAGAAACATGAATGTATTTTTCAGATGGTCCTGCACTGAAAATGTTATATTAACATTTATTTATATGTTTATTATTACATGTACATGGTTCAATTCAATAGTAGATAAATTATCAATCAACTAACTTTATTTATTCAAATATCTTTTTTGCAGAGCCATAGAAATGGATAATCGCAATGCAATATTCTATTGTAATCGTGCAGCTGTTTACAGTAAAATCGGTAATCACCATTTGGCCATAAAAGATTGTGAAGCTGCTTTATCAATAGATCCAACTTATAGCAAAGCATATGGGCGCTTAGGACTAGCATACTCTAATTTAAATGATTTCAAAAAATCTAAAGAGTTTTATGAAAAAGCTTTAGAACTAGAACCTGATAATGAGAGTTTCAAAAATAATTTGCAAATAACCTTAGAAAAATTAGAACAAGATAAATTTTACACTGAGAATCCAAATTCTTCTGTTTCCGGTGGAAATATCGACTTTAACGCATTTTTAAGTAACCCAGCTCTCAGAAATATGGCGAGACAAATGTTGTCAGATCCAACTATGCAAAACATGATGAGTAGCCTAATCAGTAATGAGCATCATGATAACAATGGTCGCATGACAGCTCTTATAGAAGTGTAAGTATTTTCTTTTGAATTTTTCTCCTTACTGTTTTGCTTCCTCATAGAGGAAGCTCTGTGATAGGCTCGAAAACGAGATTTTGAACCAGACTTCGTAGGACAATTTGGTTTACATATTTGTAAACTAGATTGAATTCTCAACAAATGTCCGTATGTATGTATGTGTGTGTGTGTGTGTGTGTGTGGTGTGTGTGTGTGTGTGTGTGTGTGTGTGTGTGTGGTTGTGTGGGTGTGTGTGTATGTACGTATGTCCGAAGCAAAATCTCGAAAATGTTATGGTTGATTAAATAAATTTCAATTGCATTCATTGTCGTTTGTAGTAATAATGAGGCCAGAAAAAGGTTTTTGGCGATACACGGGGAAAAAAAATTTTTTTTTGATTTTCTTCGATTTTTTTGTAAATTCGAAAAAAAATTGTTTTTTTTTTCATGTTTCACGTATAATTGTCGGAATTTTTCAATTGCATTCATTGTCGTTTGTAGTAATAATGAGGCTAGAAAAAGGTTTTTGGCAATACACGGGGAAAAAAAATTTTTTTCGATTTTTTGAATTTTTTTTTTGTAAATTTGAAAAAAAATTTTTTTTCATTTTTCACGTATAATTGCCGGAATTATCTCAATTTTTGTTGTCATCATGAGAGCAGAGCAGTCAAGTTTTAATTTAAGACCAAATAGATAGAAAACGGGACTTAAAAATTTCGCGTGCGTGCGGCTAAAAATAAGATCAAGCGCGCGTACAGCGACAATGTGCCAGGCCATTACTTTCTTTTAAAAATTTTTTATAGATTTTTAAATTTATTACGCCGCTATTGAGCTATTACGCCGTCTACCTATATTTTTGAAGGTGCTCTTATCAATGATGGTATTAAAAATTGATTAATTAACAAATGGCCATTACAAATTGCAATTTTATTTCTAAAAGCATGTTTGCACGATAACAATTTTTTTAATCCAATCTTTTAACCATTTATTTTTTTTTATGTACACTAGACCTACTTTAATTCTGTCCAGACCAAATCCACATTCCGCCGACACGAAAAAAAGATTCAGACCACCATCTATCTCTTTTCATACCCTGGTAGAAATCATCAGCATTTACTGCTCAGTTTATGCTCAAATTAAATCGGACTGGTCAGTTTATTGGCCAGTTACTGACCAACTTCGCCATAAACCATATTTAAAACGACATGATTTTAGCACTCAAACTGGTCAGAAACTGCTCAATTTGGATAGGGGTTTTCGGCATTGAAACTAGTCGAAAAATGCTGTAGACTGCCGTGAGCAATCGTCAGCTGACCGCTCTATCATGTCTAAAAACATTAGATCCATGTTTCACAATATGGTCAAAATGAATAAGATTCTTAGACTTACCATTTTTTCAAGATTATCATTGTCCTTAAGTTGTGCAATGACAGTAGCTTGTGCTGAGAGAAGCTTTGCTCTTTTTATTTGGTTTTCAAGCTGCTTCCTGGAGTCATAGTCATTATCGTCAGAGTCAGCTGTGAAGGCTGAAGCTTCTGTTTGAAGATCTTTTAGTTTATGAACAGCCTCTTCATACATGTCTACATAAATCAGTAGATTATAGTAAACAATTTATTTATAAAAAAGACGTCACTTACTGGCTCTACCTTTGAGTCTGACTGTATAGCTTGGCCAATCTTCTGGTGCGTCCATTTCTTCTTTAACAAAGTTTGAAGGAGGTTGCATCTATCCTCATCATACGGAGGTGGTAAAAATTGTGCTGAGTAACGCTTCTTTACTTTATTATAAGTAATCCAATCTATTGGCACCACATCTATTGCTTCAATTTTTTTTTCTACCCTTGTGGACAAACTCCACAAGGGCAAAATGAGAATCATTTGAAAGATATTCACAGCTTCCATCTTAAATGTATGTAAAAAGAATTAGGTTTTTTATATGTAGACAATAATAACATGATATACACTTTATTTTATTTAATGAACAAAATAATAGCACTACACTCACTTACTTTTATGTAATTAAAGTTAAAAAGTAATTAAGTTTGTTTTCATGAAATTTATTCTCAACTAAATATAAGCAGTACAGAAGTATCTTTCGCGCGCACTGGACATAAAATTGTAACAAATTCTCAGAAATTTAAAATACGCAGCGTCTCGTACAAACGGCCAACCTCGTCACTTCTTGAGAGAACATATATGCTGAATCGTTTCAATGAAGCATGGAGACTGCAAAAATTTTCATTTCATTAAAATTCATGTTAAATTTGACAAGTTTTTTTACAACGCAAGAAAGTTGTAAAATTTCAACATTAGATGCCAACTGACTGATCTCCCACATGTTTATCAGTGATGATTTTATCGGTTTTTCAAAAACATCAATTTTTTTACTGTATTTTCTTATTTCAATGTAGATTATATTTTCTTTTTTGAAAATTCTGTCAATGACTGCAATGCTATTAGTCTTCAACAATACAGTATTGTTAGGATGGGAATTAGTAAAAATAAAATTTTTGTAGGTCATCTTGAGAATTGAATCATTATTTTCTTTTAAAATTTGGTATATTTTTTTATCTGTCGATAAAGGTGAGAGATATGTTTCTTTTTCATCAATTCTTTTACAATATTGCGCAACAATATGTGTTGGAGATCGAAGGTATTTGCCTACTAAACCCAAGTATGATTCGAAACAAAATGCACTAATTTCGTTTAAATTGCACTGCGTAAATTGTACATCATCCGGAACATGAATCAAACTGTGTACATTTAATGACACGAACGTATTTCCATAAATCGTCGGTGCAGTCTCCACAAATGTTTTTAAATTTTCTCTAGCAACTTCAACATAATCCAAAGCATTGTCTGAAGATAGCATTCTACAGGAAGAAACCAATAACAATATACTGTCATATAATTCTCGTGAAACAAGTTTTTTGAATATAAATACCGATGCATAAAGCAGAAAAAATTTATATTCGACAGCTTTATAATCTGAAAAATCTTTAATGCTCCTCATTTTTCTAGGAAAATCTTCAGGAATGTCTTTGATAATAAGATCTGTTCTTCGCTCCATTTCTTTTTTTATAGATCCACTAAGTTTGCTAGGGCATTTCGATGCAGGATAGCGGAACAGAAATTCTAAAATTCTATTGGTACAGCCAATGTAAATTAGGTGCATGGGATCAAGTACAAATTGGTTCACCATATTGATTGGTGGAATGATTTCACACAGCGGAGACGCACTGTTGTGGTGATCTGGAGTATCAAAATTTCTGAAACTTGCGTCACTTCTTTTTTTTGCTTTTGTATCCAAAAACACAGTCACACTGTCAATTTTTTTCCCCTTTACTTCACAACGTTCACATCCGTCAAATGCAACTTGACCCACTATTGCTTTTAAAAAAGACCTCGCTGGAGCATCACAAACGAAAAATTTTATGCTTAATTTGTAGTTTTTTTTCTTGATCATAATTCCTGTAGAACCCAGTCGATTTATCTCATTTATAAAATCTTTCAAATAAGCATTAATGTCTTTTGGTTTTGATTTTCCAGCATACACTGCCGTTGTAAACGGTGGGTATTCATGTTCTCTGTGAAAAATTTTGATTAAAATGGGCCAAATTGTTAGGTCACTTGCTTTGAAAGGAGCAAATCCGTCAATATTGATAGTGATTTCGACTTTACTAGACCGATGTACGCGAATTCGCTATCATTATCGTCTTTGATGACTTCAATATTTGTGGACGTTTTCAAAAATGTTTTTGAACCCTTAGGAAGGTTAGGTAGTACACGTCTTCCTAATATTTTCAACAACTTGTCCAAGTGTACAAGAGGGATTTTTGATTCGATCGCCCATTCTCTTAATTCACTTTCTTCATCAAAAACCATTGCTTCATCATCATCATTGATACAGTCTACAGTCGACTCTGAATTTTGATCGCAATTTTTAACTTCCATATCGATTTCGTTGACACTGATCTCGTATTCAGATTGATCCGAAATAAACGACACAAAATCTTGCTTTGATTTTAGTTTTTTCTTAAGTTGAAGTTCTCTGTAATTTTTACAACGCTTTTTTTTTTTTGCAATCCATGTTATACACGCGATATAATTGCGTGAACGTACAACGCGAACTCTGTTTATGTCTACTACTTAACCTATATGAGTAAATCTCATGAAATTTTAATATTTTGCCATTAAAAAGAAAAAAAATTTTTTTTTAAAGCACACTCATGAAATTTTTTTGGGGACTTACAACTGATTCAGAAACCTGAAAAAAATAGTGCCCATCAAATTTAGGCGAGGGCCATCGAGGATTTGAAAAGTACATATCAAATCTGAAGCCGATGAACCATATTTTTAAGACAATATTTGCTCCTAAATTTGGTTAAAATATTGATTTTTTGACATTTAAAAAAAACCACATAGCGTTATCTTTTCCAAAATGTCGAAAACTAAAAGGGCAATATAAATTGCGCCATTTAAAGTAAACTGTTGATGTGCATCGCAAAATTCGATTAGAATGCACTCAAAATCAACGATGGGCGCGGGCAAATTCCATGTTTACATCGTATATAACTTTTTTTACAAAGCACGCACATCAAAAATAGACATACCACTCGATTCTGCTACTCAAAAACTATTTTTCCTGATAATTTGGTGATGATTCACGGTGGGCCTATTGGGATATTGAGATTTTATTAAAAATCATTAAAATATAAAATCGAGTTGAATTTTTCTTAAGAGTAGAAGGCGCGGGTAACGACGCACACCATTCAGTAACATTTTTTTCCGAAAGTATAATTATGAAGGTTTTTGGTGATGATTTGGATAAAAAAGCTCGATGGGCCTATCAGGAATCAGAATTTGAAAATTAAAAATAGGATGCGTTTAATTTCAAAACGCATAGAAAACGCCGTAAAATGCGATTTTTTTGTATGAATTCAAGTTTGGATCCCACTGGAAAATGTTCTCAAGAAAAGAAAAGTTGAAAACTAACATAAACAATGCGAGAATGGTAATTTTTAGTTTTCATAAGAATAGTGCGGGGTTGACACAAATATTAAATTTCACGAGATTTACTCATATATTCGATTTTGCCATCGTCATTATTCATTAGCCAGTTTCTGACCAGTTTATCGGCTAATAAATGGGTACAAACTGACTAGTTTCTGGTCATCTGACCATTTCAGATGCTTTATTTTCTACCAGGGTAGTTTCAGATGCTCTGCGTAAGGTAGATAAGTAACGTCACTGCCTGAATTAAAGTAGGTCTAGTGTAATTAAAATGCATACAGATATATGAGCAATTCCGGATTTTAGTTTCAAATTTTTTGGTTAAAAACGGAAAAAAAATTTTTTCTCCGTACGCATATTGTTAATATGGGGTATTGTTCTTGAAGGTCTTAAGAAGCTTATAAATGCGTGAACATGAAATTTGAAGATAGGTAATTTTTTTCTGGATACTTTTGTGTTTTAGAGCCCGAAAAGGCATGTTTTCACGTAAATGCGACTATTCACTTAATTTTTAAGTGGCTGAAAAAATATCAAAACTCATAAAAAAAATTGATGACTACTGAATTTGATAGAAAATTTTCTCAGCTTTTTGCTGGTGGTATCAGATTTTTCGATACATTGCATATTCTCTGAGAAAATCACCACCAAACATGCCGAGCTAAGTATCTCGAAAAAATCAGTACGGAAAAAGTGACTTTATGGTTTATTTTTTATTTTTTCTTATGAAAATTGAATATTTTCGGAAAATCTAACTACACCATGAAAAGCTGAGGAAATTCCTATCGAAAACATATCTTCATTTACTTTTGAGTCGAATTACAAGCGAGTTTTGATTGTAGCGAGCCGTACAACGCTAAAAACCTCGCAACAGGGCTATAAACAGCTCGGGAACAGAAAACAGCGAACAAAGTAAAAGAAATTCGCTTGTATAACAGGCAATTCGATTAAAAAATAAATGAAGATATGTTTTCGATAGGAAATTTCCTCAGTTTTTCATGATGTAGTCGATTTTCCGAAATATTCAATTTTCATAAGAAAAAATAAAAAATAAACCATAAAGTTCACTTTTTCCGTACTGTAACAGCCGAATTAACGAATATTACATAGTTTTAATATTTAAATTCTTTCTCACAGAAGTGGTTAGGATTGGGTTGAAATAATAAGACGTTGACAATTTTTTATGATTTTTAAAATTACTTACATTAATTTATTTAACTCGACTTTGAAACACACACTAAAAGGCTGGCTTCCTCTTGGCTCGATGATGCCCCTCTCGTACGCTGCCCCGATCGATGGAGAATCAATGATCTTCAGAAGATGAGCTGGAACCACTTGGGCGCCTCGCGTAGCAAAGAATTTAATTCCCAAAAACTATTTACACTTTATCTTTTAAAGATGATTCTAGTACTTCTGAATAACTTTTGGATTTTCGTAAGACTGAGATTGCGACACTTGCACGAGCTCTCTACGGATCGGCTGCTCTGGATAACAAGCCCACTAGCTGACCGTCTGCCTCGGCAAAGGTGCAGCTAGGCTGACTCTTCTCTAAAACTTGCGTTGTTACTGCTCTAAGTCAAAATCGAGAATAAGTCTAAGGCCTCGATTGTCTAAGACTAGGCCTTTTTATAAGGCCCGGTGGTTGGTCCCCTTCTTCCAGGCTCAGACCCAAAGATAAGACAAGAATTCGAGACTTTAGAATCTTCTCCTAACTTCGTCTATAGTCCAAGTCTCTCATTTGATCAAAACATGTGCTATGCATTCGTGTGCTCTGATTATAAATTGATTAACATGGAAAGAGTTTTATTATCCTGTTACTTCAGATATCTGATCTCAGGCCACATTTGTTTACTCAGCTGGCCGCATGGCATTTTCAATTGTGTTATATCACATCATAAAATTTAAGCGTTGGTCAGATTTCTTATGATGCTTTTTATAATCCATATTTTTGTGCACATGACTATACGGCTCAACTACATTATAACTGTGATATACGTAGTAATGACACTTTTTCCGTACTGATTTTTTCGATATATTTAGCTCGGCATGTTTGGTGGTGATTTTCTCAGAGAATATGCAATGTATCGAAAATCTAATACCACTAGCGAAAAGCTGAGAAAATTTCCTATCGAATGCAGAAGTCAGTTAATTTTTTTAGATGAGTTCTGATACTTTTTCAGCCACTTAAAAATTTAGCGAATGGTCGCATTTACGTGAAAACATGCCTTTTCGGGCTCTAAAACACAAAAGTAGCCAGAAAAAAATTACCTATCTTTAAATTTCATGTTCACGGGTTTTTTTAGCTTCTTAAGACCTTTAATAACAATACCCCATATTCACAATATGCGACCGAAGAAAAATTTTTTTTCCGTTTTTAATCAAAAAATTTGAAACTAAATTCCGGAATTGCTTATATACTTGACAATAACTGTTGTCTTCATAGCTCATTAGTTTTCGCGATAAAAAATGATCAGGGCCCAACCGCAGCGATGGTCCTAATAGCAGGGCCAAAAAGTGTCCCCATGATACAAGTATTAGGGAATCGTAAGCGAAATATATTAGCCACCGAAATGAAAAGATGGCCACTTATCCCAGTCATTAACATGGGCTTGTATGGGAGCCGCAGAATTAATATAGTTTTGTAAATGAATCAAATATTTTTACGATTATCTGATACGGTCAAAATCATCTTCATCTAAATATGTTTATGTATAAAAACTTTCATTAAAAAACGTCTGCCCCTTCGCCTGTTATCATTAAATAAAGTTTCCTTAACCCTCTATCTGACGTTTATTTTGGTTGCTATAGCTGTCTAAGCGAGGTTATGGTAGGACTGTAAAGTTCAGTTATTAATACTAATTTTTTCCTAAGAGTTTTGTAGTGAACACTATAAGTTTCAATATATTCTACAAACGTGTCTTCTATTTTTCGATTTTTCTTCAAATGTTCGATACAAATCTCTATGAATTAAGATTGTTGCATAACAATCATCATTCATCAAATTTAAGCAGATTTTTTTTGAAGTTTTTAATCAAAATTATCCCAATTTATTTGTAGATACTACAATGAATAAATTATTATTCATCATAATATTTATAATTTTTTTCAGAGGACAACAACTCGCACAGCAAATGCAAACAGCGAATCCAGAACTGATTGACTCTATATTAAACGAGCTTGGGCGTAACTCAAACGAAAATAGTTCATTGGAAGAAAACAATTCTTAGCAGGAGCAAAGTGTTGATTAAATGACAATGTCATATATAATGTACAATATATCAGTCGAAATTAAAATAAAAATATGAATATGTGATTATGAAATGATGTTTTAATTACTAAACAATAGTTGAATGAAGAAATTAAAGAAATAATAAATGCTGAATTCGATAAATATGTACGCATTGCCCATCTGAAGGGAATCCTTAACAATAAGTCCAACAAACTACAAAAAAAACAGCAATAAAAAAATATAAACATAGTATTTTTAACCATTTTTTGTCCTTTATTTAGAAATCATTATGTCATGTGATGGTTAATTCCCCGTGCTCACCATCGTGACGGCTTTCTCAAGTTCTGGCAGCTTGCCGATGAACGGCGCGCCAGACGAGTGTATGCTCGTCGCCGACCAGGGGCCAAATAGAAAGATGGAAAAGGGGATGGAAAACAGATCTCGCGGTCGTCAGGGACTTGGGCTCGGCACGCCTCCGAGAGGGGACGCCGACGGGTAGGGAGCGGGGACTCCGTAGCACTGCAACATTGCACCTAAAAAGAACACCTGAAAACGAGAGAAATCGCGAGAGAGAGGAAAAGGACGATGATATCGGGTTTATCGAATAAGTACAGAGAATTATAGTTTATATAATGGAACCACTTTATTGAATACTCGACTCTGAATTACTCACTCACTCTGAGCCGAAGCTCGCACACACACATTCACACTTGGTCGCGTAGGCGAGCTGCGTTGCCGTCTAAGGGCCGGCACGGGGCACGATAATGACGGTAGGGCTACTTACGAGGTTCACGACCACTTGGGTAGAACACCACGTCGCCGGGGTCACACCGAGTCAACTGATCTCCTTGTGTCTCGCCTGTTGGCCACGGACGTGAAAAGGACGAGCCGAATCGGCGGTAAGGGTGTCGTATTCGATGAGGGTTTGGTGCGCCGCGGGAATCGCCAGCACTCACTCGAAACTCGTGGCCACCAAATTCACCAATACGCCAATACACTCACTACCAAACACAAAACCACCTCACACTCACTCGCTACTCTACACACAACACCACGAAAAATACAACCGGAGAACTCGCACGATCGCGTACGTCGATCTCTGCTCTCTACAGTCGTCGTACAGTGAATCTCGTCTTCACTTTCTCACTGCTTACACTCTATTCTCGTAGTCTGCACACGGCATGCGACGATCCTTGCGCCGAATTCGCAACATGTAACCGGGCACGAGCCGCTCGCGAGAGGCCACAGTGGTACCGGCTACAATCGTCGCAACTCATTCACACATTCACGCGAAAACTCCGAATTGGACGCGTCTATGACGCGTCGCTTACGTGCTTCGACGTTCGCCTATAGCGCAACGTCACAGTCACTTTTATTAAAACTTATTAAGCTTAAATCACACGTATCATTATGTACTAAATTAGTCAAGTAAATTAATATGATCTCATATGGGCTGGTTGAGTTGCTACAAGTCAGTGGATCGTACAGCAAACTCTCGTCATATAATAGTAACCATAGGTCAAGTAAATTTTGGAAGTCTTTGACTAGTTTTTATGTAAACGACCTAATGTATGTTCTGCTTTCATGTTTATCTCGATTCAAAGTCTAGTCTTCTTAACAGTTGCTGAGCAAAATAATGATTTACCCAGTCAATTTATTGATATAAGTTCGAAACTGGAAAACGCAGTTCCAACTGTGAACCTACTGACTGAACTTGAAGAAATCTTCGCCCAAAATGCGGGGTCAATTCAGAGGGAGGTTCAGGTGGTTAAAAACTCAATTAAATTGCTCGCAGATACACATTCATCATTATAATTTTTTATTTAACAGCCGACTGCGAGGTTTTTTTGTCAGGTCCACCGACCAACCTCAATATTCCTGATGAATAGATACTTGACAAATCTTTCTTGGCAATTGGTCTTAACAATTACATACACTTTATCGCAAAAACAATAAATTGGACAGAACATTTGATGGCATATTAGGCGAGCGGGAGGTTGGCCAAAAAGTAAGGTTGACCGACCACGGAGAGCTAAGTCGATAAACTACATGAATCTTTATGTATTTTTGGTCACTGCATCCGAATATGACATTTATTTTTCCCTAAAATGACAGCGTCATTGAGAAAAACGCAATTTTCGTGAAAAATGCGCGAATAATTTTTTTTAATTTTTCCATGTTCAACTCGCTGTATCTTGCAGAATTTTTGATATTTTTCGATGAAATTTTTACCGTATATTTTTGAGATCTTTAGGAAGAAAACAAGCTATTAAACGAGTAAAAAAGTTAATTAGAACCAGAGATATGAATTTTTAAACTTTTATTGTACGATTTAGCGGAGGGTCAACTACGAACTGAAATGTTGTGTGACGAAAGTTCGAAATCGGGTTTTTAAACATGATAACATTAAAATATAGGGTACAAAAAAGTTTTTGGTAAAATTTCAGCCAGAAATATCAATTAGGGAAAAAATGGCAAGAGTTTTAAGATTGCGTACCGACCGCGCGCGTTGCGTCTCGGCAGCGCAGCAGTCGCCGCGCCGGCCTGCCGTGCGACTCGGCGCACATAGAACTATATCCAATGCTTTCTGATAAATTAACACTCATAACAATCTAGCTAGTTTAATCACCTTTGCTGCTTTTTATAATTATAAAGTCCAAGAAAATTCGGAAGGTATTCATAATTAAAGTGAGATTTAAATTGTTTAAACACGTTTATTTATACATTTTCAAAAAAATCGTTATCGTCTACATTTTCGTCAACATTTTTGCATGTAGTTGCACAAGCACAAACATTACAACATTTTAAATTATATTTAATACAATTGCACAAATTCGTCGTACATGCTTTTTTCCCTTACGACAAAAAATACTGTTGTAGTAAATCGATCACACTGGGACTATCGTAATAATCGATGCTAAGACCACCCGTAATTGTTTAAATTTTTGGCGTCTATATTTGGCTTTACACATTGTGTCCAATCGCTAATTTGCCAAAGAGATCGCAAGACATGCTTTTCAAAAGCTGGCTTGGATGATGGCAATTTTTCGATTGATGCACTACTTAATAGCGATAATTTGTATCTTAACCGATTAGTATCAGGCAAAATTGACTTATATTTCTGTCCGAGATCATATAACAAAAAAATAAAATTACTTATAATATCTAAAGCTTGTACAAATGGTAAATTAGTTACTCTTGTAAGATCGTCCAATTCTTCATGTGACATTTTTTTCAATGCGTTGTACATTTTTTTTCCCCCAATATTATAGAAACTCGTTGTCCACCGCAAAACTGTTGAATCTTTTCTGGTTAGCCCAATAATTCCATTGTCAGCGCTTTTTGTTTATTTTATTACAGACATCTCTACTGGCATGTCACTCCATAGTCCTCTGAAAGGTCCTGGAGTAAATCGTACTGGGAAATTTCCTTGTAAAAAGTCTTCTTTTATTTCTCCAGGTAACTTTAAGATCATTTCTAGAAGATGAAGTGTTTCATATCTTGCATAATTGGGTTTATTGCATGCAAAAAAATATTGCAACATTTCAGAGAGACATTGTGTGTGTAAATCCCAGTTACCTTCACGCTCGGATCGGATAAATTGTAACAGTACTTGAATGCTCTGCAAGCCATCATCCCAAAATTTGAAATTTACAGATTCACCCTCCTCGAATTCGAAATTCATTAAATGCACTGAGTAAAGCAGTTTCAGTTTCGGGAGGAAAGTGTTTTAAAATATCTCTACCTTTCTCATTTTCTGAAAACCTTTTGTGAAGCCGATTGAAATTATTTATAAGGTCTTCAAATAAATTTTTTTTGAAACCATTAGACTTTTAAAAAAATTTTCAAAAAGTAAATGAAGTAACACTTCGTAACAAAGGGTTAAACCTCGCACTGCACGATGAAATTGCTTACCTTCGAGCATTTGATCGACAGTTTTAGAATCATAAACACCGGATTCAACAAGCATATCACGAATGCCACAATCGCCCCACAATCTATTTATACAAGAAACATATACATTTAATGTGTGAAAGCCACCCATACTAAGGACGAGCGTTGGAAATTCTTCGGGGTTGTCGAATTGTACTTGCTGAGCGACAGCGTACAGTTGTTGATCGAACGTGTGGACATGATAAGATTGACCGATCGTTCTTTCATTAATTCTTGGCCTTTTTTTAAAGTAGTGTAAACAGTGTTAATATCACTTGGTTTTGCATTCATTGCTGATAAAAAACTTGTTTGAGTACAAGAAATTAGTTTTGTAGCAAACTTGCTATTAAAAGCTACCCAGGACGGAATCACTTGCATATTACCTTCAATTGTTGAATTATAATCATTTGTATTAAAAATACCTCGTGTAACGCCTTTGAGCAAAACCCACATCAAATCTTCACATGAGAATATTGGTCGTTGCAGTCTTAAAATTTCAATAGCATTAATAGCATCCAAAAATCGCGAAGGTTCAGATCGCTTCGACGGTTTATTATACATAACTACTTTAAAAATATTATCATTAATGTCTCCTAATGATCTTTTCGTCGTACAATTCCTTTCTATTCTTGACAATTCTATATTTAATTCTAACGGTTGATTTTGAAAAACAACTCGAGCCATAGCGTGGTAAGTTTTTTACCATCACAGTTTGAGTATTTATGTCAACATTATCATCGCCTTCGTGGATAAAATTTCCGCCGTTTACTCGATGAATAATACTCGATGGAACATAAACTTTAAGATTTTTTTCCAATTCTTTTTCAGCAGCTGCTGTTAAAAAATTTCTCAAATCGTCATAAGAGGTGCAGAATCCATAAGAATGTAGAGTTTTTATCAGCAATCGGCTACCAAATTCGTGGTGCATTTGCATAGCTAAACCATGTTGAAAAGGTGGACAACTGTGGTACGATTGCTTCGACGAGCAGAATAAATTATGCACTTGGCAATGCTACGCATTCGCCTAAGCAATTGTTGATTATTTTCGTCATCGTGAATGACTGCGTCATTCAAACATGATTTTTCATCGATTAGCCAGGAAATGAATTTTTGTAATAGTTCAGGAACAAACTGTTTGGAATATTTGATGGAAACTTCATTTGGCAGAGGATATTCTATTGAATGCGGAATGGATTCAATCGTTTCTCGTAAAAATTCTAGCGGATTTATGTACAATGTTTTCCGGATTAATTTTGATTACTGGACACTTGTGTGCTTCAAAACGTTGTATCACTTTGATCGATTTATGCAGTATAAATGAGACTGGAATAGCTGCAGAACTTACTAAATCGGGTTTGCCGTTGTACGAATAAAACTTTAATTTTATCTTCTTTGTTTCGGTAAATTTTGATTTTATAAATGATGATTTCATATTGACATTATCTTTTTCCGATTGTTCATTTTTTAAAATATTTACTTCTTTTTCGAAAAGACAGATCATTTCCGGAAATAAAACCACTTCACCAGCCTTCAAATCATTTTCATATACACTAAGAACTTTATCCACTATCGATTCGTAATCTTATTTTTCTTTCCACACGCGGTTTCTTTACTGGTAATAAATAATTTTGATAACAATCATGATGGTACCGGGCTTGCTTATCATGCAAATCAATATCAGGAGAAAGTAAATTCTCCATTGCCTCATCACCTTTATTAGTAACACAAGTTTTTATTTTTAAGTCTTTCACTATTTGTTTAGACACCATAGAAAATTTTTTTTATTTTTTTTATCTTCACCTTTCTCACAAAAAAAACATAGATGAAGCCAATCAAATGAACCGTTTTCCACACACAATTTCTTTGACGACTCAGGTAAATCATCTCCTGGCTTCCTTTTTTTATTATGGTCGCTCATATTTCATTTTACTGATGATTGCGTAAAAATATCAACTGTGCATGCACAACTGATCGATGATGTATCCGAAACCACTCAAAACTAACAATGAACAAAATTCGGCTGAGAACATGCATTGACAGCTGCGAAATAAACAAGTTTAAACAAGCAACGCGCCGAGTCTCCCGGCAGGCCGGCGCGGCGACTGCTGCGCTGCCGAGATGCAACGCGCGCGGTCGGTACGCAATCTTAAAACTCTTTATTTTTATCGCCATTTTTTTCCCAATTGATATTACTGGTTGAAATTTTACCAAAAACTTCTTTGTACCCTATATTTTAATGTTATCATGTTTAAAAACCCGATTTCGAACTTTCGTCACACAACATTTCCGTTCGTAGTTGACCCTCCGCTAAATCGTACAATAAAAGTTTAAAAATTCATATCTCTGGTTCTAATTAACTTTTTTACTCGTATAATAGCTTGTTTTCTTCCTAAAGATCTCAAAATATACGGTAAAATTTCATCGAAAAATATCAAAACTCTGCAAGATACAGCGAGTTGAACATGGAAAAATTAAAAAAATTGTTTACGCATTTTTTACAAAAATTGCGTTTTTCTCAATGACGCTGTCATTTTAGGGAAAAATAAATGTCATATTTGGATGCAGCGACCAAAAATACATAAAGATTCATGTTGTTTATCGACTTAGCTCTCGTGGTCGGTTCATCTCGTATCTTGACGTTTTAAGGCGACCTCCCGCTCGCCTATATACACAAGCTTTTATTATCTAATGAGATTTCCAACTCAGTGCATCATTGTTTACAGATGGTCAGGTTTAACGTTCAATGTTGCTGAGTTCATTTAGAACTTTGCTTAAAAACTTGTTAACATCAACTGCCAGGCTAGTTGTTTTATACTTATAGTTGCTCGCTGTTTGCGAACAAGTGATCATGAGTGCGCCTGTTTGCAGCATGTGAGTGACGAGCGTGCACATAATTTTACATAGCCTGCGATGTATGTTTGTTTTTTTTTCTTACTCCTGGCCATTCGGAAACTCACCGGTACCGCCGCTTATGCATTGCCTCGGTGAGGCCGGGGTTCGTTGAGCATTTCTGCTGCTTTGATGTTAGTCGTTTCTATACCCCATCCATAGTATAGTATGCGACGATTAGGGGTTCAGGGACACATCTTTTTTTTGCGAACCTCCGTACCCTGCGCGGTGCCATCTCTCGATTGTCATATCCCACTTCCGGAGCCGTGGTTCCCCACTGCGTGGTCACACATTGCTGGCGTCTCCTTATGAGTTAAGTATTTAGAACTCACTGCAAATGCTATCTTCTGCGTGTGGTTCTCCCTTAAGGCGTCTTCATGCGTCCACCAACGAGCCTAGGCTCTCGCATCCGGCGCCATCTTGTGAGAGTGGTTCTCGTTTTTTACTTCATCATGAGAGTGTTGTGCTCACAGTCTATCACCAGCCTTGTGAGTCATCGCATCGGGCTCCTACTTATGATTATCCTCTTCGCTTCTAGCTCGCACAGTGATCGGGGTTTTTTACCGCTTCGTAGGCTGATGCCATAGCCTGAGTCTTCTTTTTCGAGTGGTACCCGCTTCACTTAGGGCTTGGGCTCGACCACACTAGGCGAAAAAACCCCCAATATTCGTCCAGTGATAATCGAACCTACGGCACATCCTTGTATCAGCAGGCAGGAACAATACCCACTGAGCCAAAGAGGCGGGTCTGTGAGTGTGTGTTTTTTTCGGACGTGGGCAGTGTGAACTCTTTAGTTAGTAGCCCTTCGAAATGGGTACCCTACCGGAAACCGTCGTTAAACATTACTTCGGTGGGGACTCTGTAGACTCTACAGTGTAGAGCTTCTCTGCTACATCTGTGTCTTTTCCGTACATCCCCCGTCCACCTTACGGTGGTTAGAGATTCGGGAACCAGAAGCGTCGTCTTCTTCTTGCAGCATCGTCCGGATCGTTTTTACACCTCTCGCGCGCCTCTTGACCCAGTCTGGAGACGACTGTTTGCGCAAAATACGATACCACCATCCAATTGTCTACGGCTTCGAGCATGAGCCTGACGATGTTTTCCGGCTCCATTACTTCTTTGAGGACTTGCAGAAGTCTCTCCCTCTCTTCGTGGAATCTCGGACAGCGAAAGAATGCATGCTCTGCATCTTTTATTGTGGTAGGGCAGGCCGGGCAGGTGCGCTAAGGGTGTGTTATCATAGCGCTGGCTATGGCTTTTGAAGTAGCCATGCCTGGAAAGGAGTTGTGTGAGATGGTAGTCTACTTCTCCATGTCCCCTCTCTACCCATTCTGTGATGTTCGGAATCAGAAGGTGTGTCCATTGGCCCTTTGAGGCCCGGCCCACCGGTTCTGCCACTTGCTCAGTGTCCTCTCTTCTCTCTTCCTCCTTGACATCCTCGGGGCGGCGCTGGTATATGGGCGCCCGCTCATCCGCTAGTAGGGCCAGCGGTGGTACGCTGGCTATCACGTACGTAACGTCGTAGGAGACGTGTGGTCGCCCGCTGATCACGCGCAGGCAGGCTCGTCGATGTACCGACTCTGCCTGGCGTATGTAGGCCTGCGTCTCTGTCGCACAGCCCCAGATGCGTGCTCCATACAGGAGGATCGAATTGATGACGTGAGCATAGAGCCCTCGTCGGCTACTTCTGGGCCCACCGGTGTTGGGCATGGCCTTCGCGAGGGCTCCAGCCACTCTTGCTGCTTTTTTGCTGACGATTCGGAGATGTTGGTCGAACCTTAGCCTGAAGTCAATATGTAGGCCCAGGTAGCGGATGTAAGGGGACGACCTTATACTGCAGTCGCTTACTGTGATGGTGATGGTCTCCATTTTCTTACTGCTAGTGATGAGTAGGGCCTCGGTCTTATGGTCAGCCGTTTCTAGGCTGAGGTCTTGAAGCGCGCCTCACACCTGCACGATGGCAGAGTTCAGATCGTATTCGATCTGCCACAGGTGTTCGGCCACGGCCACCACGGCGATGTCGTCCGCGAAGCCGAAAATCTTCACGTTGCTCTGAAGTTGAGGCGCAGAATGTCGTACATGACGTTCCACAGGATGGGACCCAAGACAGCCCCCGTGCGGTACGCCCGGTGTGACTCTGTAGGACTAACGCAGACTTTGCGCAGTCCACAAGTCTATGAAGGCCGAGCCACGCATCTATGTAGAGTCAGACGTAAGCTCTTATATTAGTTATTGTATGATCTTTTTAAGAACTAGTATAAGCTAGTCAAAATTTTCATTGGGGAAACGTCAAGTATTATATTATTATGTGATTTCGTCAAAATATTTGAGTAAACGACAAAAACCGCTACTGCTCCCTCGAGCGTATATTTTTTTGATTTGTGTTGGCGACCCATAGTTGTCCCCATCTGTTGGCAGGCCGAGCGAACTTTAGGTGGAGAGAGCGCGGCGTGGATGTAGCGACGTATGAGCGCGCGAGCCGTCCCCTTCCCTATGAGTCTGCCGAGCCTGCCTCACTTCCTAGCGAGCCGCAGTGTTGACCACAGCTAATTACCGCTAGATTTATCTTTTTTTTGTTTCGCTAATTTTCCTCTTTTGCTTTGCGCTTTATAATATAATATTAATAAAGAGAGAAACTGTTAAGAGTGTTTTGTGTTGTTCTTTGCACTGTGCGAAAATCCTGCTTCCCTCTTAATTCTTTCATCTAGGAAATGGATAATTTACAACAATTTGGTAAATAAAAGATCTCGTCAATAGTTACTTATGAGCTCAAATGTATTTAAGTATTCGTACCCTGTTTTGACTGAAAAGTGTGGAATATAAAAATATATACCAAATAGACTACATAATATAGAAAGGATCGTATAAAATTTGATCGAGATAGATTCATAAGTAGAGTTAAGTACACTATAATTTTTACCATTGATATCATTTTTGATGATTATCATTTTCAATTATTGTATTATAAACTTACAGTGGATTTATAGTTTGAAAAATGAAAACTTTAGCGATGCTGAATAGTTGTCGCAGCCTAGGGTTACCGTCCTATGCCGTCAGCTGTACCGCCAACTTAAGAAATGTTTCGAGCGTATCGATCAATTCAGAACAATTGATATAGATATTAAAATAAACATTTAATATCTATATTACGATGGCATAGGATGGCAGTGCTAGGCTGAAGCTGCCGACGTTATCGGGAGTGAGCCCCATACTTGCCATTCAGACCGCGACACGCGCTCCTCGACATTAAACAACAAAACAAATATCTGTGGTGGAAAGGGAGAACCGACCAACTCCATTTTTCGTGTTTTCGAGAAAAACGCGTTTAAAGTTGCGTATGAGCGCGTAGCTAGCCGCGGATGACCAGAGCTCTGCACCCGTGATATTTTAACCTACTATGTGGTATCTTTTGACCGGTGTATCTATCAAATTGATAGCGTAGGTGCGGAGCCAGATTGGGTGGACTTGGTCGGTTTGCCGGGAAACGGTTTGCGACTAAGTCCGCTTTCGCGGCAATTCTGCTTTTGAAAATGAATTTTTCTTGTGGTTTTTAGAGTAATTCGGTTTTTTTATGTTTCTAACTTGAAAAAATAGCTCATAAAACGTATCAAAATGCCAGGATTGTCAAATAAAAAGATGATTGACGTTTAGCTACCTGAATAAATGTTTTCATTTTTTTGAGCCTTATTTTATTCTGGCAGCTTCCAATGAGGTGAGAGTTGATATACACAGTGTTCGAACATCATATTTTATCAATTTAAAGCCAAAGTAGACTCGATATCGCATTTTGGAGCTCGCACAGGTGGACTTGGTCGGTTTGGCCGGTCACGGTTTGTCACGAAATGGACTTGGTCGGTTTGGCATTGTGCTGTACCAAGCGATAGACTCAATTTTCGAACTTTCTGGCATTCGCACATCAAAGTTTACACTATAAACATAGATGTTTTACGTCATAAACTCGATTTCGAAAAAAATGGAGTTGGTCGGTTCTCCCTTTCCACCACAGATATATATAATATAAGAATATAAGAACGAATAATTTAAAAAATATCTCTTTAAATATACTCCGATATTTGTATTTACGTCGCGAAATTACGACATAATTGCTCCAAAGTGATGCATCTTTCTAACTTTCTGTCAATTGCTTATCTGATGTTGCGATCAGAAAATAGAATAAATGAATTGTTTATTCTTTTCATTATATTGGTCATGTTGATTTTCCAATCGAAATTAAAATATAAACTCACCCAGCGTATATCGAGAATTGAACTTACCATTGCAATTTGTAGCCTATACCGACCCTACTCTTCCATCGGAAAGATAATCGGAAGTATTTTAAAATACTTTATTCGGAAAATATATTGCGATTATTTCCTAATGATTATAAAATATCGAAAAGATACAAAATGAGAAAATTTTTACAGCGAATTTGATCTTTTTTAATAATTACAGATTGCAAGTAGTGCAATATTCAATGACTTATACGCAGAAGTGACCTAATCGCTGATTTTGATATTGTTTTTTCGTAAAATCTAAAGATATGCAAATATGGCTATTAACATTACCAAAAGCGCAAATTGAACCTTAATTACAATTATAAAATTTTTTAATTCTTTCTTTTCTGATCGTCTGAAGAGTAGACGGTTGTTATTAAAATAATCTGATTGTGCCTTTATTTCAGAAGAGGAATAAAAACTGCTAAACTTGTTTTATTTGTCTACAATTTGTCTGCAGTATATGTAACAGTCAAAAAGGTGCACCTTTGAGATTCACACATGTTCTTATATTCTAAATGTAGCTTATCTCTATTTAAATGCTCTACATCTGCATAGTGCCATCTAATGAAATAAATATGTTTTATTTCTCCATCTTTGCATATACAAACATATAATATGTTGAAAATGAACTGAACTGATATTATAAGTGCATTTAAGTGTATTTGATTGCAATCCTGTTTGAAAATGAACAATCAGTAATTGCACCAAAATTAAATAATCATCCAGTGTTTCAAACTAAATTTGAGCTAATACAGGAGATGAATATTATTTTTTGTTAACAGTATCATAAATGTCATCATGAACAATCATGGATGAATACAAATAAATACTTTTAACACACATAAAACACAAAAAAAACATTCATACCTATACGCAAATGTATATATGTATCCATCCATATATTCATTTATGCATACATACACAAATAAATATACATACATACATATGCATTAAAATATGTTCTTGTCTTCAAGCATACTCATGTAAAGCAAAGGAAAATGTTCAACATGTTAAGGTATGAATAGTGAATACAAATGCCACTTATTTGTATTAACTATACTCAATTATTTTCCAAAAAATCATTGTTTTATTCATTTGCCAATACTTTTATATTAATCACTCGATAAATTATATTTTTATTATTTCTTTTCTGTGAAGATATTTAATTCTCTATGAAAACAATCTTGTTAAAGAAAAACATTAACTATTTTATTGAGTTTTATGAATAACAGGATAAAGGATGAAAGATAAGATTATGATTTTTGTCTTTTGTTTTAATTATTTGCACAGATTAATTATCAGAAATTATAAACATTAATTCAATATTTTTTTCATTAGTATAAGTAAGGTATCATTCAAGCACATAGTACTTATGCATTTTCATGTGTATGTGGAAGAAAAATTTGATTATTAATTATACTTAACATAAAATAAATGTAGTTAGTTTAAAAATATAATAAACGATTAGATATATTTTGTATCTAATTAAAATAACAATTTTCTTTGTGCCTGCAAATAAAAGTGCAAAATTATAATGTGTTGAATAGTACCTTATTTGCTGTGTATTAGAATTCTAAAATCTTAACGCACTGCAATAACAATAAATATTATTATAATTAATAGTTCACTAACAGAATGAATCATTTACTCAGAAATGGAGTGATCACAAAATTTGAACCTAATCGGATACAAAATAATGACATAACCTGCTGCTCTTAATGTTTTTACTTACATTTGTTAATTTATTGTCTTTTTTCAATTAAAAATAGCAAAGTCTGAGAAAGGATACCAGACTTTGATGAACGCTTAAAAGTTATCATTAATTTGTATTATGCACTCGAGTAAAAAATCTCTCATACAAAAGATTATTTATAGTAATTTTTAAAAAACTCATTTGATTTCAAAATGAATAAAAAGTTCTGTATCAATTTAACTGTGATTTCATCACTTTATTTAAAAGTAGAATAATTAAATATTTTTCTTGACATTTAAACCAAATGAATCTACACTTTTCTAATGGTGAGATGAGATCATTTAAAATTCACAATATGTCATTATTTCTAAAATAAAACTAATTTGATGTTTATAATTACAAAGTTACTGATAGCTATCAAAGTTCTTCTATTTTATTATATTGCATTATTTTTTGCTATGTAAACTGCTAATATTTTGCATTATGATTGAAAATGTTACTAAGAGTAAATATATTAGTGATGGTATATTCATGCTGAATGGTAGGTCAAAATAATATACTTTACATATATTTTGTCTTAGTCCAAAACCACCCTCTAATGATAATAGAAATAAAACTGACGATTGAATTTTCATTAAACTCAATAAGTTTAATTCAGATAATTTTTGAAATTATTGAGTTTTAATTGAGTTTAATTTATATCTAAAAGTGGAAATATGTTGCATTTGAAAATTATGTAAGTAATCCTTGTGTTTCAACAAGTAATTGTATGATATAGCAATTTATATAGAATTGAAATCCAAATATATTAAGAATTAAAAGAAAGTTAAAAACAATAAATTGGTCATACATACATCAATTTAATAAAATTTAGGGTACTAAAAGTTTTCAGGTAAATACTTAAGTACGATTATCTTTTATATTTACCATTACACAATGTTTTATGCATCTTTCACAATTTTTGGAACAGTTCAATATCTACCTCGGATAATTTACCCATTTTTATCAGCGTTAAAGATTTAGTTTGCGAATTTTTATAGTAAATCTAATTTAAGCTCAATTAAAAAAATCTGTTAACCTAAAAGTTCTATGATTTGACTCACTCAGTTAACTACACTAACTATCAATGATTTTTTATAATTTGTAAAAATATACTTTAATCATTAAATCTATTTTGCTAGCGCAATTTATTTAATGATGAAAAATTAATGAATTTTCTTTCCAAAATTCACATTAATACTTTATTTTATGTACTTCATATTAGAAGAAAAACTTGTATTTTACTTTATTTGATTTTATAAAATACTTTTCAAAAACTTCATGCACTCAATTATAATACTGCAGAAGCAAGCGCCTCAAAATTACTTCCAATTTTTTATGATTCTGACTCTAAAATATAACAATAGCTAATAAAAGGTATAACATAATTTGATTTTAATTTGTTCACGATTTAAAATTATAAATAATAAATAAATGTATCGTCAGAAAAAATAGTTTTGAATTATATACTCTTTGAAAGTTAGTGTGGTTGCGCAAAATTGGATCAATTATTTCATTGCCACAAAATTTATATCTTGAAATTAATATGATTCCCTATTAAAATTTTAATTATATTATATATCAAGTAAATCCCTTTACTTGATTGTTCTCGTTACATCTATACAAGGCTTTAATATTTATATTGTCTGAATAATAATTGAGTATATTCTTGTAACAAAGTAAATTGAGGATTAAAATGAAATATATTACATTTCAATGATTGGCTCATAAATTCATGGTTTGCTGATTAAAATTAATTACGTCATTAGCCATACAGATACAGATACATGATTACATGTAACGTTTTTCATTCTAAGTTAGGGTGATTATTAAATGGCTTTGCATGTGTAATATATTGAAAAATTAGACAGGTAAGGCTTGCATCACTGGAAGGCATTAACAGGTCATTACCCCCTGTTTTTAGGTCTATTTCAAGCGCATTGGGCAACAACTAATGCATATAATGTTTTTGAGGATGCAGAGGAAAAGTCTGGTTTTGCAATTCAATAAGTGATCCAATTTAGGGGTAGGGGGTGATATCCCTGATTCTCAACTCAAAATCATCTTGAAATATTCAATAAAAATTCTAGGTTCTAAAGGTTCTAAAAATTCTTTGATAAATTCAATACCCTTTTTCTCCGTAAAATTTTGCTATTAAATCAATTATTTTTGAGGATAAAAAATAATTCATCAGTTACAATATAGACACTCCAAAAAAAGGTTTTCCTAAATTATTTATCAAAAAAAAAAAATTAATTGAACTAATATTCGTTGTAGGATTGATTAAAATACTTATATAGTTTTACTCTGCTCGAACTCGACTCGAGTCGGAAAAATTCGAGTACTCGTCATGTTATCGATTTTAGCTAATAAATGATACATTAACAAAACTATGAATGTTTCCGTTGCATGTGCATTCTCCGAAGTTGTATATATCGATGCTCTTTACGTAGATTAAGACGGTTATATGTTAATTCAAATGGAAAAGTGTTATTTTTCGCATAGGACATCGATATATTGTATATACAATGTAAGTATATGTAAAAATATCAGTGCTGCTAGTAACTAACACTCAGGAGCATGCACAGACAACGGGGATATTCATTGGTTTGTTAATGCACCATTTACTTATCTAATGAAACTCGAAAACATGTCGAGTACTCGAAAAAAAAAACTCTACTCGATCGAGTCGAGCTTTTTCGAGTACTCGCACCCCTAGTCAAAAATCAAGTCATTGCCTACCCTACCCCTAATACAGATCACATTTCGAATTGCAAACCAATATTTATTTAATTACATTAAAAAAAAAAAACACTCAGAACTAGTACAACAGTGGTTGTTGTTCAGTGGGCTTGAAAATAACACATAACATAGCAGAATAATGGGCTATAACTTTCTGTTGCTTGAAAAAAAAAAACAATCCGGTTGCTTTCAGCAGTATAAACTGGCAGATAGCGACAAATTATATGTGCTGATCTTTTTACTCATGCCCTTAGAATAACTGAAAATTACGTCGATAATAAACACTAAAACTGAACACTACACCGTATTAGCGCCGCGATCTACTTTTAGATACCTTTTCTTTTTTTAACAAATTTTAGCCTTGCATGCTGATTTTTCAACTTCTGCCATTATTAAAAAATGATTGTTTAGCATTAATTACCATTGGCAGTTGAATTGGACTTTCCAAGCTTGCGGCTTTCATTTATTTTTTTGTATAACTTAATCTTCCATTAGTTTCGGAAAGTATTCGATGGATAATTTATCTTAAAAATTCTGGTGTGGACTTTGCGCACAGTGCTAAAATTCTAAAATAGTAATAGGTTACTTTTAGGGAAAAAATACATATAATACATGGATTTTTCAGATTTATTCATCGTTTTTAGTCCAGTTTTAAGTTTTACCCATTTTATGTAAAAGCAAACTTCAAACAGCTCTAGGGACACCTTAAACTCATTTTTTTAAATTATTTTTTACCGGTCTTCTCATTTTCTAATCGAATAGTATACATCTAAGTGGGAGGAGAGGCAATACAAAGAAGTCAGGAAATATCGCACACCCTAATATCTGTGGTGGAAAGGGAGAACCGACCAACTCCATTTTTCGTGTTTTCGAGAAAAACGCGTTTAAAGTTGCGTATGAGCGCGTAGCTAGCCGCGGATGACCAGAGCTCTGCACCCGTGATATTTTAACCTACTATGTGGTATCTTTTGACCGGTGTATCTATCAAATTGATAGCGTAGGTGCGGAGCCAGATTAGGTGGACTTGGTCGGTTTGCCGGGAAATGGTTTGCGACTAAGTCCGCTTTCGCGACA
Organism: Trichogramma dendrolimi; assembly: GCA_034770305.1. Classification (NCBI taxonomy): domain Eukaryota; kingdom Metazoa; phylum Arthropoda; class Insecta; order Hymenoptera; family Trichogrammatidae; genus Trichogramma; species Trichogramma dendrolimi. Next base: position 3,105,899 of record JAPMIB010000006.1, on the reverse strand, counting down.
ATTCTGCTTTTGAAAATTAATTTTTCTTGTGGGTTTTATAGTAATTCGGTTTTTTTATGTTTCTAACTTGAAAAAATAGCTCATAAAACGTATCAAAATGCCAGGATTGTCAAATAAAAAGATGATTAACGTTTAGCTACCTGAATAAATGTTTTCATTTTTTGAGCCTTATTTTATTCTGGCAGCTTCCAATGAGGTGAGAGTTGATATACACAGTGTTCGAACATCATATTTTATCAATTTAAAGCCAAAGTAGACTCGATATCGCATTTTGGAGCTCGCACAGGTGGACTTGGTCGGTTTGGCCGGTCACGGTTTGTCATGAAATGGACTTGGTTGGTTTGGCATTGTGCTGTACCAAGCGATAGACTCAATTTTCGAACTTTCTAGCATTCGCACATCAAAGTTTACACTAAACATAGATGTTTTACGTCATAAACTCGATTTCAAAAAAAATGGAGTTGGTCGGTTCTTCCTTTCCACCACAGATGTATATTTTTCATTATTCTGGTCGACCAGACAGAAAATATAAAAAGTCCAATTTTCCATCTCTAAAAATTCTGATGACATTTAAGAAAGCTTTGAAACAATTTCTATGAGATTTCGGTTCTTTTAATTTTGCATTAGGCTTCAAAAACATAAAATAATAAGAGAGGGGCTGTTTTTTCACTGGCCTGTATTTTTTTCAAATTTATTTTTCGATCATTTTTTTTTGCAAAATTACTGTTTAAGATAAATAACTGAGATATTATTTTTTAATATAACAATTTGAAAGAATTTAACAACTACGAGTTAAATTAGAAGATGCACCACATTAGGGCAATCTCCCCTAATTGACTCAAAACGCTCTTGTATTTTCGTAATGTGTTTTTATTCTTGAAAGTTACAATAACTTTAACTCAATGCCATTTGTTAGCCCACTCATCATATAGATTACCTGTGGAAACATGTTTTTTCTCTTGAATATGAACCGTTGTGTTCACTATTTTTAAATTAAGAAATACCCTATAATTATAAGGGTTATTCATAAAAAACTTTTTATTTTCAAATAAATACAGAGTCTTATTAGGAGGCACTTGTATCTTTAATTACCATTATAATAATAACATATATCGAAAATGTAGATATTTATTAGCTATTTTTCAAAAAATTTCCTGTAGGATCAGTCAAATTTCTGCAGGACACCTGCAGAGATCATACAGGAAACTTTTTCAAGAGTACCTTAAACTTTTATACATTTCTAACCACATTGTTTCATATGTTTTGTTTTCAGATTCAGTGCATCCAATGTCCTGATCTAACGAGGCCACATTTAACCTCTTTTGATCGTGTTAATACTGATGTGTGATTGTGTTTTATATAATTGAATAATTTACAATGGAAGAAAAAAATTTCAATATGAAGCAAACAACTAGTAAAGATTTATCAGATCCAATAACAAATGCAAAAAAACTACCAAAAAAAAGAAAGTTTGATCTAACTGAACTAGATTACATGATGAAAAATAGTTCATCAAATGATAACTACCAAATGAGTACTGATTGTAACAAAGAATTATCAACAGCAGGTTTCCAGTCCACAGTGTGTAATATTGATGAAACAATACCAAGTTATCAGGTAAATATGAAAATGCATATTTTTTTAGTTATTATGTACGTAAAACACGTAATACGCGTTATTTTTATATTAAAAGTCATCTAACTAAAATGAATCTAACAATTAAATATTTATAAACAAGAAACGTTTTCGTTTGATCCTAAGAATTAACCGTTTTCGATTTTTTCCGTTTTGATAAATTTGCCTGATTATATTTATTGAGCAGTGAGAGCAATAAATTTTTTGAAAATGGTCACTGCTTCAAAAATTCTTGTGAGACCCTCCATGCTATACTTCCGTTGTTTTTGATGGATGATACATTGAAAGCGTAAATTTTTGTTTTAATTTTTGGTACCCCTCAGAATTCTGGTTGGTTCTATTAGAGTGTGCGATTACTCAAAAAAACCGAACTTGATCAAGCGCTATGAATAAAATTTTCAAATTTTTCCCATTGGAAATACATGTAAACTGACCACGGATATATTTTGTCCACTGGAACACAGAGCGTTGTATGCTTATACATGTTCCATACTAACAAAATCCGTGTTCTAATGGACAAAATATATTCGCGACCAGTTTACATTTCAAACTTTTTGGCCTTTTTTGACACTAGCTCTTTCTTTTCTTAGTAGAATAGAAGACATATAGGTAGAGGGAGAAGCAATACAAATAAGTCGGAAAATAATTGACATCTTGGTGCCTATTTTTATATCTGGATTTTAACGTCGGCTCCAATTTGCTTGATTAAGAATGTTTGATATAGTCAGAAGTATAGTTTATCTCTTGTGGTATTACTTTATGTAATTCCTCAAAGTGTTCAAAAAATTTTTCAGCGGGTACAAAATCCAGGGCAAATCATGGGAATATTTGGTTCTCACACCATTTTCATTCACTTAATTGATTTAGTTGCATATTCAGTAATATTTAGTTCTCATACTTTCGGCAAAGATGAAAAAACATGCTAAAATTTTCTCACACCCAAGAATTTTATGAAGGGCCTGAATTATGGACATTTCACAATCACTCATGACTTTTCGAGGATACGTAATTGTTATACACATTAAACTTGCAGCAGATAGCAACAATTTCCAATACTTTTTTATAGGAACGTGATGCTTTATTTTCCGAAAGAGTATATATGAAAGGTATTCCTATAATACGAGTACGACTTTCGTAGTTTGTCGACTTACTCCGACATTTATTGAAAATAATTGAAAAGAAAATAATCAGTGTAATAAAACAAGTTTCTTCCACGACCCATACAGAATTACTTCATAAACATCTCAGATTTTTTTTCGTACCAAATACTATTGTTCTTTCTCCATTCTAATTACAATCGCCAAGAAAATCATACAGAAGAAAATTATCACCTTGGAATGTTAAGATAAATTCTAGAGGAATATCTAAAAAATCTTGTGTTCTTCATGAATTTGCCGTGAAAAATTGTAACCAGCTTTCGGGACTCGCATTAGGCATCGTGCTATCGGTAACATGGCCTTTTTCAACCGTATTCCTAGTTATCCTTTTCTTAAAACTTACCATTACGTATTATACTTTTATTTTAATAACCATTGATTTGGTGAAGGCTTCGGTAACCCTTAATGTCATAACAGGATTTTTGTATTGCCAAAAGAAAAATGTATAAAGAAAGATCGATACAAAAAAATCAAATCCCTAAACCGCTAGAGACACCATTAATAGATCATTTTACCGTAAAATTTTTTGCCATTCCACAAATCCTGACAATTTTTCCTATCCATATATCGAGCAGTGAATACGATTATTTTTTGTACATTCCTCCTTTTTGAATTTCTAGTAAGTTTCCCTGTAGAAAAATCCTTGGAGATGTCGCTAAATGCAATGCATGCAACTTACTCAAATTCAACGATCAATTCAACGCGTTTTTTCTGATACAATTAATCTATTAGAATGAGCAGTTTAAGGGGACACACCAGTGTTAAAACCTGAAATGATTAATAGGTGTAAAATAATGCATCAATCAAGTTTCAACAAATGTAGAAATTATCCTTGTTTTATAGCTTCATTTTGAATGTAAAAAACCACAATGGACCCCTAGCATATCAATTTAACTGTGAAGACTACTAAAATAAGTTTTCAGCTTCAGTAAATACTTACCGCAGGATTTTAAATTGAGTTTTTAACCAATTTTTATGGTTGACGGCGTAAACTCTTTGCAAAAGTATTTTCCTTTACTTGAGTGTAAAAGAATTTTAAAAAATGCCATAGAAACATTTGTATGGCTAAATGTACAAAAAATAAAAAATACTGAAATCGCATACATATAAATGTTTATATTGCATTGTAAAATGCAAATACAAATGCTCTTATGACATTTTTCGAAATTCTGTTATACCCTGGGTTAATATCGATTCTGTCCGATGGAACGCCGAAATTTCCTACGCTTAAACACGTTCCACACTCTGTTGGACCAGACAGAATCGATGTTAACCCAGTGACTTGAGTAAAAGAGAATACTGTCACAAAGAGTTTAAGCAGTCAACCATAAAAATTGGATAAAACTCACTTTAGAATCCTGAGGTAAGTATTAATTGAAGCTGAAAACTTGTTTTAGTGGTCTTCAAAGTTAAATTGATATGCTAGGAGTCCATAGTGGCTTTTTAAATTCGAAATGAGGCAAAAAAAAAGAATAGTTTCTAGATTTGTTGAAACTTGATTTATGCACTATTTTACCCCTATTAATCATAAATTAACACCTTTGATAATAATCTATTGACAGCTGGATACCAATTTCGATTGATTGTTTAGAAGAGAGACGTTTGTTCGAAAAAAGTTGGCCTATTACGTATTTGTATATTTTATGTTTTAAACTTGGTTTTAATTATTTTGAATATTGTAAATGATCGAAACGGAAATCAAAAAAAGGTATGGATAGTTCTGAAAGTGACTTCTATAAGCATCGGCCATCAAGGCTAATTTTAAGTTCAGATTGAAAAAGTTGAATAATTTAGGCAGAAAATGAGATTAAAATTGTAGCGTTCCTGACACCAAATGTTTAAAGGCGGGAAAGGTACCCTAAAAAAATTCTATTGAATTTTTAATAGGATTTTCCTTCTCCTTTTCATTGCATTTTTCAAAACTTAAAAATTCTGATTTTCCATGGAGATACAGCTGTTTCCGTGAGCCTTTTTCGTCTACTTTTTGATCACCTATCGTAACTTTCAAAGAGTACCCATTGAGCTCGAGCACCAGGGGCGCGTACACTTCTTCAGAATCAATGGTCACAAACACAAGCACTTTAGGAGTGATCGAACACGAGTGTTCTGCACGTATATTTAAGCGCACATTTCTTTTCATTTTACGCTATTTGACGAAATTTAAATCCTAAAAGTATAGTTTGAGAGTGACCTATGAGTTTGATTACTCCTGAAGTGCTTGTGATTGTAGCATTGATGTTCTGAAGAAGTGTACGCGGACCTGGTGCTAAAGCTCTATAGCTACTCTCTGAAAGTTACGACAAATGACCAAAATTACTATTCGCTTGAAAACGCAAAAAAAGAAAAATTTTAACACGTAAAGTGTACGGAAAAGAATCACGGAATCTCCGTGAAAAATCAGAATTTATCAGTTTTGAAAAAGTCAATGAAAAGGGGAGATCTTACTCATAAATTCAATACCCTTTTTTTTATTTTAAGGTAAGTTTCCCTCTTAAGCGCCTGATTTTTAAACATTGATAAGAATATCGGAAATTGAAAAATCGAATATATTTTTAAATTCTATTTTTTTAATTTTTTATAATGAAATTTATCTCATATAAACAATTTTATACTTATTTCACTCATTTATTTTACTATTTTTAAATGAAGCACATTTTTATCTGGAATTTTTCTCTTTTGATTTATCTGAAATTAAGTGACTTAATTAATGTTTTTTTTTCTGTACCTTAGTTTTCACTTCAAACGGTGTCTGCAGCGCCTCAAAAAGCAGCAGTGGATTATCCGTTCGAGAAAGTTACTATAGTCGCAAAATCACAGCAAGCTGATTCTCCTCTCACACCGTAGGACCATCGATATTAAAAATAGATTTAAATGAATGGCGAGAAACTAGAGTATGGCGTTATGTAATGATCAGTACTATCCAGGTGTAATAAGACATGCAGTTGATGAAAATATTTATTGAACTAGATATAGAAAAAAGAATTGAAGAAAATTTTGCAGTATTCTCACCAGTAGAAAATTTGACGTTATTAGTGATGCAGCCCATCTTCTAAACAAATTAATGTTCAAAAAAAAGTGTGTTTTCGAAAACCCCAATCTATAGATACAAATTGTTCTGAGTTTTTAGCTAACGTTTTTTCTGTTGGAATTATTTGCAAGGTATTGAATAAACCAACTCGCTTTGTAGTTGAAACTACCAGAAAAGAGAATTACATTGTTAGACGAGCTGATCTAAGATTAATTCGTCCACCTTGGTGGGACGAATTGGAAGAAAGCATAGAAGACCAAAAAATTTTCAGCGAAGGTGAGAATCAATTATCGTATTATTTAATTCTCGATAGTATAAAAAATGATGTAGTATTAATGTACATTATATTTTAAACCCGAACCAATAATTCTGTTTTATTTGGAAGTTACTCATAAGTTTGCTTGGGCTGTATACTGTCTAAGTTATCATAACATATTTTACATTTGATTATAAAAATTACGGGGACTTGTCAGCTTACAAAAAATTTTAAAGGGATTGTAAGTAAATCGGGGTGTTTTGTTGTTTAATTTACTAGATGTTTTAACGCGCTCTGCGCGCGTCAATTGTTTCATTCGTGTTTTGAGGTTACTTAAGTACTAACTGTCTGTTGACTTTAGCAGTTCAGGAGCTCGTATCGAGTTGACTCACGTCAGGCGGTTGTCAGTGTCAGCCAATCGGAGGTCGTTTTACGCTGCCTCACTTTTCGGACGTTCTCTCTTTTATAAGTAGATTTTAGTCAATAAGTTTTAGTAAATCTAGTATGTATGAAAAAGAAACATTATATTTCCTAAAACAATTTGCTTAGGCCTTCTGAAGTTATTATAACACATGTAACTTTAATGTCAATGTATAATAACACTATCAAAACATTATCTATTATATTAAATGATCAGAACAAATCTTTGTATCACAAAATGGAATTTTTTCCGAAAAAACTGTTTTTTTTTTTAAATTCATCACGAGTTAGATCCTTTTATTTCGATTCTTTTACGCATGATCAGCATCTTAAAAAATCGAGAAGTATAGAACACCCTAATGTACACTACTGCTAGTGTATAACGCCTCTGCGTGTCCTCTTTGGGTCTATCAATAGATTGAGCACCTGCCTATGCCAAGTTTGGTCTACGATTTGGAAAAAGAAAAACCATAAGTCTGCTCCGTAGTGATGGTTATACTGACCAATCATCATCTCTTGAAGGACCCTGAACACCCACAATTTTGATCGTCTAACTTATTTACACTTTGCACAAACAGCTTATTTCAGAGCTACCGAATTAATTGAACCCATTAAGTCCGGGACGGACATTTTTGATACTTTTTTGAACCGTTGTAATTTTGCTGAAAATGGGGTCTGGAAAACTTGCGAGTAAGCATGTTCTACGCAAACATTTAATGAACTTCCCGAATCCGGTATCAGATTTTTGATATAACAACTAGGTCAAAAGTTATAAATGGTTTTATCCAAAAAACGTGATTTCAAAAAAAAATTTTTCTTTTCGATTTTTCACATGAAAATCTTTTAAATCCTGGCGTCTTAGGTATAAATAAAGCGTCCATTGGTCCTTTTCTTAAAGTTATGACGATTTTAAGTACAAAAAATGGCGACTGGAAACCAAAAATATATAAGGCAATTTTTGGAATTTTTAACTAAAAAAAACAATGACTTCTTAGAATTTATAAAAAAACTTATTCATCAGTAAAAATTTTTCCTCAATCCATCGTTTTTAAGTTAAAAATTCCAGAAATTTCCTTATATTTTCGTTTTACAGTCGCCATTTTTTGTACTTAAAATCGTATTTCATTAATTAGAACCCCCATATTTTTTTTTTTTTTATAGATAGAGAAATGCGTTACGCACCGTAAGGAGGTCAGAGTTGAAATCAACCCAACCCCCCGTGTGTGGGACTCACCCTCTATCGATTTTCATCGGTGAGGGAATACTCACTAAAACTATCTGCCCGAGCTGATGGAAGTGCTCGGACGCGGCTTTATTTCGTGGTGCCGTCTTAGATGTTGGGAGACCACGTTCTCCAAAAGGTGTGCGCGAAGTGATGTCAAGGCTACCCTATGCCTTCTCTACGACCTGCAGAGTTAATACCTATATAACCACTGATGTGCGTGGTCATTTTATTCCACCGGAGCCAATTCATGTGCGAACCACGGAGAGCTCTAAGTGATGGAATCCAAACATTTGCTCAATCCGAGTTCGCACAGACTCGTGGCGGAAGCAGCGGACCAGATACCCCGCCAGGAGACCGTGATCGAAGAGAACCGGATGTTATCGGTCTCGAACCTATACTCACTGGCGACCTGATGACGAAGGTCAAGGGTATCATATTTGGCGACTTTTCGACGGTGCGAATCGTCAAGGGACGATGAAGCGCTGATGACTTGCGCATCGATCACCCGATAACCTGGTCCTTTACAGCGACAATATCTGGCTTTCACAAGCCTTCTCTGGTATGAAAGTGCGGCTCCTGCCGGACGCTCCATCCCAACTGCCGGAGGCTACTGACTGCGATACGGCAAATTGCATCGTGTCGCAGTACTCGGCCTCCATGAGTGCGGTGACAGCCCTGAATGACGTGAGCTGCGGTTTCAGTAGTACCACAGCCCGCTCGACACTCGATAGGCGGGCCACCGACTCCGCGTCTGCCGCGTGATGTTCTAATGCGAGTCGGGAGAGCATTGACTCGTACATGGAATTGTACATAGTCTCGTCCGGAGAGGGCCGCGCTGTTACGTTCTACCCACGAGTGGCTCACACGAACACGAGCACACTCGGAGAGTTCCTTGCCATCATTCGCTTGATGAAGTAGCGAAGCCCAGTACTTGCTACGAACCTCCTGGTCGATAAGGGACCGCCCATGAAAGGACAGCGCCGTCTCGGCCCATCGGATCGAAGCCTGCATCGAGCGATGACAAAAGACACCTCTGACGGCGGCACAGGAAGACTCAGCCATATCCGAAAGCCTTGAATGAATCAAGGCCGGAATGGCTGTTCGGAAAGATGGAATTCCGAGTCCCCCGTCTTTACACCGCGCGTGGAAGTATCCAATGGGAACATCTTTCGGTAGCCGCAACCATTTGCGAACCGCATCGCGTACTTGTCAGTCAAGACTCTTAAGAGTTTGAAGATGGCATCTCGACAAGACTAACTGATGGTAAAATCGCGGAACGAGGAAGCAGCGTACGATCTTTAAACGCTGCTGGGGCTTTAGAGGAGCCGAGGCGATGTTAGCCAGCTCCTGAACTAAAGTACCCCCGGGCTTCCGGATACCAAGGGGAGAAAAATACACCCCAAGGTATCTAAAGTGCTCGGTAGGGCCAAGCTGACGAATAGGCCCTCCGCCAATCTGAAAGCTTTCAGCAGTCGACACTTTATATGTCTTCCGCTTACCGGCAATCAAGATTGACATCGCGATGCACTTGGCCGCGTTAAACTGCAGCCATACTTGGAAGCCTCGTCCCCGGCGGTTCGCAACATTTCTTTCATACCCAATATTGACGAGCTAAAAAGCACGATATCGTCTGCGTACGCCAGTGCGTCAATCTTATGCTCACCCAGATGGTATCCCCATCGAAGAAGGCAGAGAAGTCAGAACCCGATCAACCACGAGAGAGAACAGGAGTGACGATAAAGGGTCGCCTTGACGAACATCTCTTGTCACCCTGATGGGCTCTGACTTCAAACGATTAATGGTGAGCACAGTAGAGCTGTTCCTGTATGTATCCTCGATATACCGGACGAAGGCGAATGGTAGGCCTAACTTTTTGAGTGTCGATGTTATTGCATGATGACTGACGCTGTCAAAGGCTTTTGCAACGTCGAGTGAAACGACGTGCAGTTCCTTTAACGATGACTTTGCGTCTCGGAGAATTGTGCTAAGCACAGTGATATTCTCCGCGCAGCCATCATGCATGCCTCTCTGCCGCTCGTCCACAAGATTCCAAGCATAACACGCGAAGCAAAGGCCTTGTGTAAATGACGAACGACAACGAAGGAGACACTAATAGGATGGAACTCTGATGGTAGTGAGCTGCCGTCTTTCTTAGGTATAAATATCGTCCGGCTTAGCAGGCGGTCTGATGGAAAACCGCCGAGTGCGAGGATAACATTCAAGAACAGTGCTCTAAGAGCGATCGGAGTAGAACGCCACTGACGCGACGTAATGCCGTCGGGACCGGGTGCAGATGACAAAGGCACCTCGCAGGCTAGGAGTTCACGCATCGATACAGGGTCCGCTATCCACTGGAGGTCCCTATTCTCAACGGCTGCGACACCGTCGAGCTCCTTCGAAGGAGTAGTGAGAATTGGCTCTCAGAACGAAACCATCTCCTCCATCGAAGGGGACACCGACCTAATAGGGCCATCCAGGACTAATTTCGCGGCTGCTGACATTTTACTGCCAAACAGCTCCTGCATCGCTGCGTACTCTCTTCGCCTCTTTCTCCACCCGTCAGAAACCTTTCGCTTCGAGATCTTTGTCCTCCGCCGCCGGCTGTAACACCGACGACGAGGGTAAGCCGTAAGCGGGAGGGAAGACCTGGTCGAGCCATACGCAGACATCGACAGATGAAATTTGGTCTTCCCTCAGGACGGCTTCGGCGATGCCCCTAATTACATCAGCCTTGTGCGTGGTGATGTTCACCGACCTGCGAATCAAGGCGCCAATCGCTTCGAAGATCGAGCGTTGCCTGAAAGATTCGCAGCCGGACGAACCGCCGTCCAATTCATTGTTATTGGAATCAATGTTAGGTGCGTACTGATGACATCTACGCCACCTTCAGAAGATGAGGAGGACGCTAAGCTATTGTCATTTGCGTCACTTGAGACCTGCAGCACGGCTGTATAGTCACATACCATTTGCTTATAGATGTCTTTCTTTCGAAGGCCTTTGACCCTCTCAAGTCCAACATCAAAGCGTTGGCAGAGGTGCTTATTGATGAAACGAACTCCATCAATTCAAAAATCCTCTTTAAGAGAAGGACCCATGGACACAATATTTGTACCGAAGATACCAGGATTTAAAATATTTTCATGGGAAAATTCGAAAGAAGAAAACATTTTTTCTTTTTCAAAATCACATTTTTTTTTATAAAACCATCCATACTTTTGACCTGATTGTTATATCGAAAATCTAGCTCTGGATTGAGAAAGTTCATTAAATTTTGCGTAGAACATGCTACTCGCAAGTTTTTCAGACCCCATTTTCAGCAAAATTACAACGGTTCAAAAAAGTATCAAAATGTGTCCGTCCCGGACTTAATAGGTTAAATAGACCCCCTTACTTATTGTCATTGCATCAGAACAATATCTATCCTTGGCAATCGCAGTTGCTGCCAAAAAAAAGAGAGCTTTCGTCAGCGCAGAGTGGTTGCAAAGCTTAGGGTACGGAGGCCATACAGTGACATACTTCACAGTTCATAATAGGTAATGTTAAATCAATTTTACTTTGCTCGTATTTAACACGGTGCGTTGCTAATCCACGTCTTGTTCGTCGATCAAAAATTGTCTGAACATCATTTGCGTGTCTGTTGAAAAGACTATGCTACAAATCGTCCAATGAAGCAGCACAGCCCAGAGGGCCCTTTTTTCTACTGCAATTCTGCGCTACACCGGAATTTTCTTATCTGCACCGATCAAAATCATAATATTATGAAATTTTCATCATCACTCGATTCCTTCTGCTCAATCTGCTCCAGCGTCGTGAGAGTTGGTAAGCTTCTTTTGTACCTTCTCTTGTATCGTCTGTTCTGCTCGCTTTCATCGTCGCTGGGTTCCTGTAAATGCCATCGATTATACCTGCTGCTCATGTATGTCATCTTCATCATTATTATCATTGTCACTGTTGCCGTAATCGCTGTATAGCGATAGTCCGTAGTTCAGACTTCATCCGTTTCTTCTGCTTACTACTGTAAGATGGGTGATCACCTACATAGTGCACGCACACCTGTAATAATAGACTCGAAAAAACAGCAAGAAAGATTCTGTCGAAAATGGCTATGTATAGACCGAGTGGCTGTTATGTTTTGAGCACGGAATTTTCGAGCGATTCGATAGTTGCTATGAGGAGTTTTCTCGGCGAATGTCGCAGCTTGAGGATGTTTAGGCACATCATTCAGCTGATCTGAATCGACAATCATCTGCGATGGAGCAACTCTGGGTGCCCTTCTTATGTTTCCTCTGCGACTGAAACCGTTCGGTTGTGAACGTCTCCACCGGAGACTAATTCGGCAGTATACCTCGTGAAGTTGATGCTACTTTCATTGAAAAGGCAGCAATAATTTTAAGAGTGATGGGACTAGCCCGATTCGAGACTCATATTGTCTGAGTGCATGATGGATCGACCGAAAACACTCGTGCTTCTGTAAGTCCGACTGCATGGAAAATCATTGTACAATTCTCTGACTCTTTATTACGTGACCAGTTGATTTCCTCTCCACCTGAGGTGCATGAGCTCTTCATATTCAATCTTGCGCCTTTTCAGATTTACAATTAAATTGTCTAAAATCTTGAAATACAGGAGTCCCTCGTTATACGCGGATTTATTATCCGCGGAATTGTTATCCACGGTAGTCGATTTGCGCCCATCCCTTCGTATCCGCGGGTCGAGTCGTGTTATCCGGATTGAAGATCGAGATTTTTTTCTCGAACGCATCTATTCAGTCTGAATTTGTTAGTTGAAGGAGAAGGCTTTAAAAACGTCTAAGAATCGGAAATTTTAAATCTCATATTTCCAGAACGACATTACACTTCCGAAGAAATCGAAGAGTTATCGACTGAACCACCGTCAGATCAGACTGATGATGCACCCGAACCGATTTTTGATTCAAAACTGATTGTCGAAGTTATGGATCTAGTCATTCGAGCAGACGAATTAGCAATGACTTATGATCCAATAATGACGCAGTATACATTTACGCAAAAATGGCCTTGCGGAGTAAATTCTGTATGAGTTGTCGGATCGACTTCGTCGAAGTCAGCTATACGCTTAGAAACACGCCTGCTCTCGACTCTGAAATATTTTATATTACATTTTTCAATACTTTTTTTTCATAAAAATTATGCAAGTCATTAGTACGAAGTTGAGAACAAAAATTAATTAAAGATTCGTACTGCAAAACTACAGAACCTAATTCTTGCAAAGATCGTTTTAGAGACTTATTAACGCTATTGAATCTACTCAATACATCATTCCAAAAAGTGGCTTTAAAACAACTATTCAAGGAATTGAAATATCTGTAAATGTTTTTAGATTCGGTTTTAGTCGTAGGGTTGTCCAATTTATTCTCCGAAATACTACGAAGGGTATTCAAAATTTCATCCCACGAATCACATAAGCTTTTACAAGCATCATGACGAGCAGACCATCTGGTTGGGAAAGAATTTTAACGGTGCAGCCCTTTTTTAAATTATTAACTAGACTTGCCACCTTTAAGTGGACATGGAAAAGAAATTATATAATTTGAACCATCGCAAAAAATTTAGCCGTACCTGCACAAGATTCTACTGCGCTTACACCCACAAGGTTTAGTTAGTATGCTGAACAAGGCACATATTCAGCCAAAGGATTTACTTTTTATGTTCGCTTGAAGTCTTTCGTAGATTCCCGACATATTTGCAGCATTGTCATATGATTGACCTCTGCAATCTTGAATATTTAAGTTAAGCTCTTCAATGGTCTCGAGTACGGCGTGGAATTTTCTTCACCTTTGTGTCCAAAGTTCGCGATAAACTTGATGAATCGTTCTTGAGGTATACCGGTCGTATCAACATAATGCACTATAAACATGAGTTGATCGACGTGAGATACATCTGGAGTGGTGTCAAGGCTGATCGAGTAATATCTCGCTTCTTTTATCTCTTCTATAATTTTCTGCTTCAATCGTTGCGACATTAAAAAAAACTAATTCATCACATATTGTAAAAAGTAAGAGACGGAACCTCGCCCTTGATTTCGTCCCCGACAGGGGGTTGGATTCGCGCGGCCAAGATCGTCTTTGCTGCTGCAGAAGCGAAATGACGTTCACCACTGAAAGCTCGAAGACGAAAGCGAAACGAAAATATCATTAATTAATCACTAGCTTGGTCGATTGTGTATGTGCGTATTCACGTGATTGTGTGGATGATATTCGCGTCTACTGCGTAGTGTGTCGTGCCGCATCAGGAGACGCCATTTTCTTGCGCTCGCGCGTGTTGTTGTTGGCGTGCACGGTCGCATACACTCGCGTGTTGAGTTGTACCTCGTTGCCACCGGCGGATATCATTCGTTCTCGGTCGTGAAAGCTGTTTTGGCGTGCATCGTCGCATATGCGTGGATCGGCTCCGTTTCGTCTCGTCGCAGGTGTAGCGGATTGGCGCCGTCTCTCGTTTTCATCGTGACTCGTGTGGCATCGGCCATTTTGCTTCGGAGGCATCGTATCGCGCGTGTGTTTCGTGCGGGGCATCAAGACTCGTATACATGTATTAGCGTGCATCGCTGTATACGTGTGCGCGTTGAGCTGTGCCGCGGCGCACGTGTAGTGAGCAATGACCAGACGAGCGATCGTGTAACGCACTTAATACTCAGGTGCGGCGTTGGGCCTCGCTCACGATAGCGTTCGTGTAACAGCGGAATGAGCGGAGTGTTAATCAACTGATTGTTGTCGAAAGCATACCAAGGTCCTGCGCGGCCAAAATCGACTGATTCTTTCTGATTAAATTGAATAGTAGTAATTAGCATTAAAATCATTGTCGTCGTTATTTTCGGATCTTGGACTCAGAGTTGAACCCAAACCCCATTCTTCCCACGACACCTGACGGTAAGTTGGTGACGCGAGACGGCACTCGCGACTCGATTGACGACGGCCCAGACCCCCCTTGGTATGAGATAAGACAAAAAGTGCTCGAGCTTGCCCCGAAAAATAAATTGACGACGAAGGAACGAGCAGGGGGCAGTTGCCGATGTAAACAAACCATGGATGTCGAATTCACAGAAAGAGGAATCAGAAATTCGTTCGTTTTGTTATTCACGTTTTCCAAACTAGTTCTGACGCGAATAAGAATAAAATCATGCATGTACTATTATAACCGCCAAGTCAACTATTTCATGCTTGAAAACAATTTGATAAAAAATGTTCAATACCTCCTACTCGATTATTTATTCTTGTCGAATCCTTTGAATTGTCGCTTGCTGTACTCGACGAAGTAATATTCGTGGTTGTTTTATTTTTGCCGAAAAATGTGTCGATTGTGGGAGTCGCTTCAGTGACTGCTTTTTCTTTGCCCTTCTTATCATTCGAGTTTCGAAAACGTGGATAACTTATGATTAAATTAAACAACGTCACACTAATCTTTAAACAACAGTCGTTTATACAAAATATCTTCTTCTTGTTTGTCCACATGCTCATTAATCTGCCTTCTTTATACTGCCACTGAGCAGACTTACAAGGAGAGTCTTTCATCTGCGGGTCACAGATCCGTACCAAACTTGTTTGGGGGTCTTCTTGTACATAATAATAAAGCCCCCTATAGTTACTTTTTTCCAATGGGCCCTGGAAAGAGTTATAGAGCAGAAAAAAGTATTAAATATAATATAATGTTAAAAAATACCACTTATTGGTATCAGGCCTTGTACGGTTAAGTTTAACTCTCTCAAAAATATTTGTACATGAACTTTTATGCATTCTAAACACTTTTGCAAACAATAAAGAATTGAACTCAATTGGTTTGCTGTGTAAGTTTTGAAGAGCGCACCAATTTGAGCTAAAATTAACGTACCAAACAAATATTGATGTAAATTATATGAAAATGTTTTTATTTGTATAACTCACAAATCCCTTCTCTTCATCTATTTCTGACACTCATCTGGATTTAGATTCACTCCAGATGAGTGTCAGAAATAGGTGAGAAAAAAAGAACAGTAAGTTTTATAAGTGAAAACATTTTTACATGATTTAATGTAAATATGAGTTGATAAATGCATAAATTTTAGCTCAAATTGGTTCGCTCTTTAAGACTTTCTCAGTAAACCAATTGAGTTCAATTGTTTATTGATTGAAAAGGTGTTTTGGACATTGAAAAGTCAAAGTATAAATACTTCTTAGTCAGTTAGACTTGAATGTGTAACTTGATACCATTATACGCTAATATATGGTATTTATACATTATATTATATTATATACTTCATGGTGCTTTCTAATGGTTTCCAGGGCCCATTGGAACAAAGTAACTATAGGGGGCTTTATTATTATGTACAAGAAGACCCCCAAACAAGTTTGGTAAGGATCAGTGACCCGCAGATGAAAGGCTCTCCTTGTTAGTTGCGATAGGAAAGACACTGTAAACTTAAGCGAAATATAAACGCGAAATTCTCAAGGAGTGAATTTAGTTATATTTCAATGTGAAAAGTTGGCACAACTATGCGCGCGAATTTCAAATTGCCTGCAGACATACTTATAATTTCTTACTGTAAATATGTAATGTTTTGGTTCACTAGTTCCCATTGTAAACAATAACACCTAATGTTCATTTATTTTAAATGTAAATAACTTTAATAAGGTTACTTATAATTCGATGGTATTTAGGGTCATATAAATGACATACCAGTCAAAACTTCCAGTACAGCATTATCGAGCGAAATAACTAAATTTTCATCTTGCGGAAAAATATATAAATGCACTCAGAAAAGATCAAGCTGGATCTATTGGGTTACTTGGGTTTCTTGAAGAAATTTTGGTTTGCAATAAATGTAATTTTTAAAGAAAATACACGAACTGAGTTGAATGGGTTACTTGGGTTTGCAAATTTAATCACAAATACCGTTTGAGCCGTGTCAATTGGGTTATTTGGGTTATTTGGGTTATTTGGGTTTCTCAGGTTACTCAGTAGGGTGATAAAAAAATTTCATAATAGGGGTGGCAAAATTGGATTGGCGTCAGGGTGGCATTTGTCGTAATCCAGCCCTGCTAATGACATTGTGTGTGGCATCAAGAATGATACGAACGGGTCTGTTTCCCAACGTGAAACAGGTGTTTGTTAGGTTTTGTTCTTTGGAGTCCCCATGCAAACGAATTTCATAGAATTGCAGGTCTCTGATAAGGTTTTTTTTCAGTGATAAGTTTAAATAACTACAATAGGTTTGTGGCGCGTAATATAACATGGTGTCCAAAAGCTGAAAATACTAAGCATCCTAAGGATTTAAGAGCCCCTGTGGTGAGGTTCATGTCCCCAAGTGTCAGAGACAACTGTCTAATACATGCCGGTAGGCTTACTGCTACTTGCTGTCAGCAGCTACTCTTTGGCTCTGGACGTAACGATAAGCTCAAACTAAGAGCGCTTTTGACGAAAGGACTCCATAATCTTCTCAGCAAGACTTACAGTGCGTCACTGGCGCTAAAATATACTGCTCCCACGGTCAGGAACCTCACCGTATTTATGCGTGTCACAAATCAGTCCGAGCATAGCCTATTTATTCAGAAGGTGACTCAAGGTGACACACCTGTGTTCATGCCTATAAATGCAAAGACATGAAAATTAAGGATTAATATTGAAATTTGTTGTTACTGATGTTAAAATATCTTTTTACAGATCTTTGTACAAAAAATATGTCTGTAGTTTCTTTTATTATTAAAATTCATCCACAGTTCATATATATTGACTTGTGATTTGACCGCATGATTTTGAATGTATTATTTCATCAATTGTGATTCTTTAGGCCTCAAAAGTTTTTTAATTACATTTAAGTGGAAAAGAATTTAATTACAGAACTTTTGAGACCTACAGGATCACAATTGATTACGTATTACATTCAAAATCATGCACAATTTGACAGCCATACATACACTTTTATTCATTAATATTATATGATAAAATGACAGATTATGCTAGAATATGATCTGAAAAAAGAGCAAATTTTAGTCCAATGCCTATGAAAGTGCTCGCGTTTGTAGCTATTCTTATGTAGAACAACCCCTGAAAATTTCAGCTCATTTGCTCAAACGGTTCACATGGAAAGTTACGGCAGCAGAGCAATTTTGAGATGAAACGTAACTGCCCAAGAGTTTAAAAAAACAATAATACTCCAATATATGTAATAACTAATAGTCTTAAATTACTGAGGCTGTTTAAAACTTTTTGGGCAATAGAAAAACAGTAATTAAGTATACCTTTTCAACATATTAGACCCACAACGACCATTTTTAATCATTCCACACAGTCACATACAGTCAAATGCGCACAGTTCATCATGACATTTTATAAGTTTTACTACAATGTTAGTACACACTGGTCTTGATTTCTTGTGGTGACTTGATCATGTTCAAATCAACTTTTTACAAAGTGTGTAGTTTCTCACATTAAAATTCCACCATTCCCTCATATTCATAACGCATTTTCACTGGCTACACAAAAAAACAAATCACTCCAAAATATCACTAATCTTTTATTGCATACAGCATACAGTATTATTGTTTATACAGATACAACAAACAATTTACATGACACAGTCATAAACAAATACATAAAGTACAGTTACATACATATACTGATGTATATATGTCAATTTACATAAGTACTGCTGTATTTCTCTTAATTTACTTGGTTAAAAATGTCACATTTTTTACAAAAGGTATTGAACTTCTTCATAGGTTTATTATTAAACACTATGTCGAGTTGCAAAAATATAATTTCACTGTACATATACTTTTTTCATTTCAAAAAAACTGTAATTTTTAACCATTGGAAAATCAAGAAACAGTCAGTAGACTTATTGACATATGATCCAGGCTCGCGCACGAACTGAGAGAGACAGAAGATATGCCTGAAGCCACGTGCTGCGAGTGATGGCGTTACTGTACACCTATAGCCATGTAAACAAACAAATTTCTGCTGGATGTACTCTAACGAAAGAATAAAACGAGTATCAATAGATGGTGCTACCGACTTATGAATGTCTCGAGATTCATGAAAGAACGGCAACGATATCTTTGAGTCGTTTCATTCATTTTTGCTAAAATAATCATAAAAGTATCGGTACAAAATAGGCTGTACCTCGCGGTAAAGTTAAAATTTTAAAATTCTGATCAAGGCACTGGAAAGCTGAGAAAAAATCCTATCAAAAAAGTCAATGAACAACCATTTTTTTTGGAGATTTTAGGTACTTTATCTCCTTAAGGGCTCAAAGAGGGCTTAAAGTCGAAGGAATTTCTTCTTTTTTTTTATACACGGTCTAGATTCGCAAACCGTAACTTCAAGTACGCTTGCGTAGCATTACCTAATTACACTAGTTTGCTTATGTGACTGATATCACAATTTATTATTGTTTTAAAAATTTCAATAGTTAAAATAAGAGCAATCATTATGGTCGAAACATTAGTCATTTTTCGTGAAATTTTTTTTCTTAAGTAGTTACAATGTATTTTTAATTCAATTTATTTAAAAAAAATATTTAAATTTCAGGAAAAAATGATGTACAATTTCGAGTCATACTTACCCATGCACTCATGAGAAATGAGTGCTCACCTAATTCCAGAAACAGGATAAAGAGTAATTTTCGAACAACTGGAACAAGCCCATCACCTATAGCCGTAGTTCAAGGATCTGGAGTAACAGGAGCGAACGAAAAATCAAGAGAGGACAATGAAAGTGATGACGATCTAGATCGAGAAAATATACTTTCACTAGTGATTCAGGTATTAATGTATACCATTATCGATAACATTTTATTTAGTACAATAGTTCATTAAGCATTTATCAAATGTCTTAATGTTTAGTTTGTCTAAGTTATAGCCTGAATATAATAGTGGGTGCGTTAATCTTTTTTTTCGAACCAATGCAAAGTGAACCGTCATTTAAATACTCTACAAAATCATGCATTCCAATTTAACATAGGTAAACTTTACTTTAGTGCGTGTCTCCGCTTTGCATTTTTATTTAACTCAGCGTTACATTTCTTACTCACTTAATGGCTGTTAAAAAGTTCTTAAAACTACATATGTTTTAAGAGAAATTTTTTTAGTAAAAATACAAAGAACTAAAAACAATTTTGAGAGTATGGATTGTTGCGTAAAAATCAAGAGGATTTTTGACTGCGTTTTGACTCTGATTGCCGGGAATAAATTATTAAAATTTTTTCTTATTTTTTCTAAAGATTTTAAGCAACCGAAATTTATGTCTCAATTCAGGGCTTTTAACTATTGAACTAAATCAGAATTGGTTTTAATGGAAATCAAACGTCCATAAGATTTTTGAAGTGTACGAGGGATATTTCGTCCTTAAATGTTGGCTTCTGGACTTTTTTTTCATATACTATATTATACCGAAAGTAAGTAAAAATCGAAAGGCTCTGGAAGGATGATTATTTAAAAATTCTAACATAAGCCTTGCTCAAGAGCTAAATCAGGTTCAATATTAAAAAAGTATTCTATTTGTTTTTTAAAGGATAACAGGGGGTTTGATTATTTTTCATTTTTTAATAACAGTACTAGTCTGTAAAAGTGAAAACTTTTTTTTTCAAGAACACACATGATATCCCTTTTCAATACCCTATTTAAAGTATTTTGTCCAGTTAGATACTTAGAAAAAAAGTACAATAATAATAATTTATTTCGATAATCAATTGACCAT
This sequence comes from Trichogramma dendrolimi, assembly GCA_034770305.1. Classification (NCBI taxonomy): domain Eukaryota; kingdom Metazoa; phylum Arthropoda; class Insecta; order Hymenoptera; family Trichogrammatidae; genus Trichogramma; species Trichogramma dendrolimi. The sequence goes on along the minus strand of JAPMIB010000006.1, from coordinate 3,085,471 downwards.
GGTCGCAGCCAAAAGCTAGACATGAAAGGGGGGCGGCATATCGCGAGGGAGGCTCATCATTTCAAGAAAAACGCGTTTAAAGTTTTTTTTGTGTACAAGTGTCATGCGCATTCACCGAACAGTTGCGCATAGACCCGCTTTGAATTTACGGAGGTAACTCCGCTCAAAATTTACCGAAGAGATTCGACTTGAACAACGTACACTAATCCTTTTTAATGATACAAATGAACTTGCAAAATTTTATGCAAGTTCAGTACTTCGTTTAGAAGATATTCGTATTTCAATTTAACATTGAATCGAATGAGAAAGTTAGCATGCGAGAGAATATCTCAAAATTTACCGAAAAGATTCGAGTAAAATTTCATGTGTATCATAATAAACTATCAAAGAACGTACAGTTAAATTTTCGTATACATTGGATACCTTTTAAATGCTCAATTAATTTATAATAATTTATTGACACTAATCTAAAGAAATTTGACGTGGAATTTCGCCGGCGGGAGCGGATGACATGACCTAACATTTTTGAATTTCTCAGCGAAACGCAAATATCTTATATTATTTATAACGAAGACGATATTGACCGATAATTGATAGAAATTCATAATTAGAATAATTAATGGGTAATTTAATTTTATATCAATAATGTTTTATTCAATATAAATTTGTGTTGCTAGCAGACCATTAGTACATATTTAATTTAGTGACACCAGCCGAGCAGTAAAAATATTTAGTTCCTCACAGTTGGTAGTTCTGCTCGAAGGTACCTCCTTAAATATCACGGAAATATTTTAAGAGGTGATTCTTAAGACTATAAAGAGTCTGAAAATGCAATAAAAAAAATGAATTTATAATAGTATCTCAAATATTTTTTGTATTTTAAAGTATTTCATAATTTTTACTTCCTTATTCTATATTTATAATTTTCTTTCAGAAATTAAACTATCAGGTAGCAGTAAGCGTAGCAGTATGCAAAGTCGCGGCAGTACTGGTAGTTTAATCGAACACCGTAGTAATACACCAAGGTCTCAAGCAGCGACACCCAGGTATTTTAAGTCCATAATTTTTATAAATCCATAATTATAGTTTTTGCTAAAATAATTATTAATTATAATTCGTATCATAAAATTCATCTGATAAATAATGATAAATTTATTTGTATTTGGTTTATTCGTCTTTATTCATAATATTAGTTTAAGGAAGCTGTTACGTAAAATCAAAATTTGAACCACCGATACCAAACATTAGAATATGACAGCTTATCATCGTACGAATTAATAACAGCTTTTCGTCAATTTGCTGTTGTTCAATGTAAAAAATCATTATGAAATGAATATTGTTTGTAAATTTTTAAATTGAACGTTAGTTTCAAATTTCTGAAAAAATTACTTTTCATTTTTTGGCATATTTTAAGATTTTTTTTGATTTTTGGCAAGACCCACAAGGCCAAACGAAAAAAGATGAATCTTTTTATGAGTATAAGAGTTACAAACAATTTGAATTCAATATAGGTTCTATATCTGCTGTGTTCTCCTCATCAAATATATAATTGAGGAGAACTGACACTTATTATTAACAAAATAAAAGTTCAGCGGAAATTTAAGATCGTGGATGATTTTTTATCCTTTAAAAAAACTCTTTCTTCATAGGAAAAATGTGTATTGTTGCAGGGAAACAAGCCACAATTTGAATTTGTAGAATTAGTCCATTACTGAACTGGCTTTAAAATTAAACTTTTCGATAATGAATTTAAATTTTGATTTCGGCATACTTATTAGTAGCGTTTACAATAAATCTTTCTTTAGCAAATAGAACGTTTTTATTCGGAAGAGCTTGGGTACATTGATCGACCTATCAATCGATATTTCTCATTTTTTCAAAGGATCCTCTTTCATCAGATTCGCTTCTTGCTCTCTTTTGTACAGGTTCGATAATAAATAACCTTCCTTATCAAAAAAAATGCTGCTAATACATCAAATTATCTTGGACTTACCTGTAAAATCAATCCTCGTTTAATTAACTAATACATTCTCACACGTGGGCATCATTACGGAATTGAAAATTAACTACGTCGGAAAGAGTTTACCTCTGGGGTTAAAAAAATTCGAAGAAACGCCAAAGGAGCATTAATTTCTGAGATGTCAAAAATCAACCAATAATTGAGCAGTCGTTAGCCGGGTCGAGACAATAATTGAAGTCCTAGTTCGACCCAGTGCGTTACATGGAGAAGGTCACCATCAAGGAAGAGCTCTGTAGTCTGCGTATTAGTGTAGAACATAATGCAATTATTACTAAATAGCATAGAGGTTTTTTTGAAACCAGTTCGTCTTGGAGGTTCCAACCAAACTGGTGATCTGCCATTCATTATTGCATCTGCAACGTAACGATAAACAAAACATGAATAATTAACGATTGCTCTAAAAATTGCTAAAAAAAAATTAAAAATTGTTCTAAACTCATTATGAGTAAATCTCGTAAAGTTTTGATACTTCAGTCAACTCTACAATATTCGTGTAGAAACTTAAAAATTGCCATTCCTGGTAATGTTTATGTTAACTTTTCAACTTTCTCTTGTCTAGAGAACAACTTCTAATAATATCCAAACTCGAATTCATACAAAAATCATGCAATTTATGGTGTTTTTTTATGAGTTTTGAAGTTCAAATCGTCCTACTTTTTTTTTCAAATTCTAGTTACTGGAAAGCCCATCAAGCTTCTTTATACAAATCATTGGAAAAAGCTTTGGAATTTAGCGTTGATAAAATATTTTTTGTCTTAAAATTGGTCGTATTTTGACGTGCGACTAACCTCCGACGGGTAGGGAGCGGGGACTCCGTTCTTCTTCCACACTGTACCTAAGGAAAGAACACCTGTAAACGGGAGAAATCGCGAGAAAGAGGAAATAATGATAATATGGGGTGAATCAAATAAGAACACCGATAATTTAAGTTAAATAATACAATGCTTTATTGAACGCTAGACTCTCACTTCACTTTCACACACCGAGCCGAAGCTCACACACTCACATTCACACCGGCGCGTACGCGAGCTGCGTTGTCGCACGAGGGTCGGTACGAGGCACGGAGATAACAACAAAATACTCACGTGTGCCTCACGCACAAGGTCCACGACCGCAGGGGTAGACCTCCTCGTCACCGGGGTCGCACAAGGCCGTACGTCCTCCTAGGATCGCGTCTGTTGGCCGCAGACGTAGAAGGGACGGGCCGGATCGGCAGTCTGGTCGCAGGACTCGAAGAGGGCTTGGTGCGCCGCGAGGATCGCCAGCACGCACACTCGATGCTCGTGGCTACCAATTGCACCAAAACACGCCAATGCACCACTCTTGCCGAACCAATCACACTCCGGAAATACACTCCTCACTCACTCGGTACTCTCAGCTCATCGCGTCGTCGGCTCGCTTACGTACGCGAGTTTCGCCTATACATGTCGAAGCGGGCCTCGCTACACGGGCTGTAGAGACGTAAAAATTGCAATGTTTACGTCCGCGCGCCACCGTGGCCCAGCGAGCCCGCTCCGTTGTGGCTTCGTTCTGCTGTTGTACCTGAAAAATACAGCGCACCAATTTTACATTCTGCGTTATACAGCGTTTCGCTTCTCGTAGCCGACACGACGACGCTCGCCAAGGGCGCAACGTCACAGTTGTCTCATTTTCAAACTAAGAGAATTCGATACGAAATGCTAAAAAAATCACCATTCGATTTTGGAGGTCGCTGAATCTGAATCAAAGGTCATTTTGACTATATCCGGCCATGCAAAGGTCATTAGAAGGTCATTTTGACTATATCCGGCCATGCAAAGGTCATTAGAAGGTCATTTGAAAGTCAAATCTCATAATTGCGATAAAATAATGAAAAATCTTTAAACGTTATAGCCTCTTCAAACCTACCATAAATTTAAACATAGACTTGAAATCGTAGCTAGTACGAAATACATTCATGAATTATTTTTAATATATTTTAAAGGTCTCAAACTGCGACTCCTCATAAGTACAAGAAAGGAGATGTTATAATAACTCCTAATGGAATCCGCAAAAAATTTAACGGTAAACAATGGCGACGTTTATGCAGTAAGGATCCATGTACCAAAGAAAGCCAGAGGCGAGGCTTTTGTTCAAGACATTTGAGTCTTAAAGGTTCTAGTTTGCGCTCTATCAGTCGAAATAATACTAAATTGGATAGTGAAGATACGTCGAGGGATTCAAATGATTCTCCAGGTATCGCCAGTGGACGTATTACTGGACGATTTGATCCAGAAGAAACGGAAGCAGCAAATATGTTAGGTAAGCAAAAACATTTGAATGCTTTCTAAACATATATTTTAATTATATCTACGAGTCATTCTTCGTATCAAAAATGAAAGACTCCAAGTCAATATCCTATTAATTATAGCCTTGCCAAAGTTTTAAGGAAGCCTCTGAAAGGGTATTAAGCAATCCTTACTACCACCAAAACTGACACCAATTTTTATTAGTTGTTTTTTAGTGTAATATTAACCCATCAAGTCTCAAGAGGGTTTTTTCAACACTTTTATCGGCTACTGTATTTTTGGTGAAATTGGGGTTAAAAAATAGAGAGTAACCAATTCTAATGATAAATTTAATGACCTTTCAGAATGTGATCTCAAATTTTCGAAAAAATGAACAATTGATTTTTTTGGAATTCTCCAAACGATCAGTTAAGGCAGTAATTCAAACTCACAAATTTATGAGTATTGATTCTCCACGCTAGATAAGATAAGACGATGATTTCAAGACTTATGATGATTTAAGAGTTCCAGGTTCGACTCCTGGTCGAGGTTGAATTTTTTCACTTCATGTACGATTCAAGTTGCATTGTGGCTTTGATAATATAGTCATCTTTAGACGTTTTCAGCTTCAGAGATTGAAATTAGCGTAGAAAAATTTCACGGATTTTATATCATCATAAGTCTAGAAATCATCGTCTTACCTTAGCTAACGTGGAGAATCAATACTCATAAATTTATGAGTTTGAATTACTGCCTAAACCGATCATTTGGAGAATTCCAAAAAAATTAATTGTTTATATGTATAAATCGGCAGAATCGTGAACACGATTAAAAATTATTTTCAAAAAAATGATCGGTCAAAAATTAAACTTGATTTATCCAATAAACGTGATTTAAAAAAAAAATTTTTTTATTTTTGATTTTCCATGGTATCACAATCTGCAAGCGTCAAATAGACACATTTTTCCTAAGATAGGTATAGCTCTATCATATCTACTTTTGTTGTCCATCTTATAGCAATTTCTAGTAGATTCAGATCAGTAGATTCAGTTTTTACGCTTAATTCCAGCATTTTCTTGTTTTGACCGAAGTTTATCTGACAATAAAATAAGTACTACAACAGCTCTCAATCTGCTTAAAATACTATTCAAACTATCTATGCATTGTGATTCTGTTCGGTGAACATTTGAAATCCTGTAAATGGTTGCCGCTAGTGGAAAATAAAACACCTTCTTGGTGTTTAAAGCATCTGGTATAATGTGAGAGAGCGCGCGTGCTACACAAACTAAATGTTTGTTTTTTCCATCTAACTTTGGAAAAATTTCTTAACATTAACCTCCATCAGAGATTATAGCTGTTAATTTTCTGCATTATTCTTTGGAATTGTTGAGACAAGTTCCATATTTAAGGTCAATAGAAGTTTTAGTATAATGAATAGTTATACCCATGTAGCTTAAATTAGTGTTATCTGTGCATACGTCGCAGGTGAAGCAATGATATAATAAGGACTTAATTTCTTCTATAAAATTAGTTTTGATGGCTTTCTATCTTGTTTCAAGTTGATGGCTTTCAGTTTTGGCAGATGGCACTTCGTATAAAGGAGTTACAATCTTAATTAATGTTTTAAATCGTTTATTCTCTAGGACTGAGATAGTCTGACGAGTTTTTGAAATGAAAAACAAAATGGCATTATTTATTTTGTCACACTGAGTACCTCCATCTGAAAGAACAATGAGAATTAATAAAAAAATTTACTTGTTAATTCCAAAATGTAACTAGTTATAATACATACTTTTAAAAGGTTGCATTTTCTTGAAGGCGTTGTTTATGCTCTCTGTGTCTTCAAATGAAAACCAGATACTTCCTGAAAAAATTATGAAATATATCAAATTAAAAAATATTTTTGGATCTAGCTGTTCATGCACAGCTCATTTAAAATATTTTTACAAAGCATGAGTCAGTGCGACCTCAAATAATTAATAAATAAAATATACCTTGTTAGGAATTTCTGCAGATCTGCTTCTTCTTTTTTTGGTTGGAACCTCAGATTGTTTGTCTGATTCGAAGAAGAGGGGATTGTTTTTTCAAATGTCGAAGCATGTTGGTAGTGTTCTTGAAATCCTTGTTATCTTTTTGGCAGTAATCACATTTTATTTTATCACTAATTTGGTTACATGTGTCCAAATCCGACTTTCACGGCGGCATTGATGCTTACTGGAAAACAATTATTTTTAAGATAAAATTGTTTTTAAAGTGCAATGCATAAAATAAAAGCAAAAGATTTATTACGATTAAATAATTGCAGCTACTTCACGTATCGATGATGATTCTTTAGACTCAATCTGTACAACTTCCTCTCCAACAATCGGCAGTGGTGTTCCTGAATCTTGATTATTGTTGTTTTCCCGATGCAGAAGCCATTTTCGATCCAAATCTGGCAGGGGTATTTTATTAAAAAACCAAATTAAATTCATGATGTCAAATCATTTTTAAACTTTAATTTACCATCAGGATTATCCACGATGAAAAACGAAAGTAAGTTGTTTATGAAGCAGTAAAATACGATTAGGTCACTGGTTGAATTTTTGCTTGTAGGTAGGAGAGCAATTTTCAGCAGATTCTGAATTTCAAGAATTTGAATACACGCTTTGTCCTGTGTATCCTCCTGCATAATCGGTCGCACACTTCGTAAAACTTCTTTTTTAGTGGCCCAAAAAAATGTTACGTCCAAAGGCTGTGTGCAGTGAGAAGTATGTGGAGAAAGTGTCAGTAGGTGAATTCTATGTACCTTGAACAAATCTATAATTTCCAAAGAGCGATGACTATCGTAATTATCTGTTACCAGCAATGCAGGTTGTAGTATTATGATCTTTAGTTGACATGCGACCATTTAATATTGTCTTGCTGATCTCCCGGAGTTGGGCGCAAGCGTGCTGCAAGTGATTTTAAGTATTTGAAAAATAAGACTTCATTACTCTAGTAATTTGAGCTAATATCTATAATTGATCCTTCAGGTGCATTTTTTGTTGAAAGAAAACAAGCCCTTATCCTAGCGAAGACAAACATAGGTGAATAGAAATACCCTGAAGCACTAACACAACAAATAACTGGTATTTTTGCCTCGCTCTTCTGATCTGGCATGTCGCACTTGTTTTTGACCTTTTGGATTCCAGTTTCATCTATATTAAAGATTCTACTACAAATAAACTTATCCTGAGACGCCGGCTTTATAGATTGTTGAAAAATTTTACCATTTCAGTTTTATTGAAACTATTGATTTTATAAAAGCTAGTTGTTTCTGGTTTTCACGCGTTTAAGGGCTTATATACACCTTATAAACAAAATTTTTTTCATGTTACCGCAGCCAAAACTAATTTTTTTCATCCCGACAGCCAAAACGAAAAAGTTAATTTCTGCTGAGGGATTCATGAAAAATTATACCAACCTATGAAGCGAAAAAGAAAGCCTCAGAGCACATGTTTATCAGCCTTGGTCGATAATTACATGTACTCTGAGGCTTTCCAGCTTTTCGCTCCCTAGGTACATTATACTATTTTATTAAATTTTTGAGTAGGGTTTTTTTTCCCCTTTTCATTGCACTTTTCGAAAGTTCAAAATTTTGATTTTCACCAAGATACAGATGGTTCCCTGAGCCTTTTTCGTATACTTTATGTGTTAAAATTTTTCTTTTTTTCGCGTTTTCTGGCAAATAGGTTTTTGGTCATCTGTTGTAACTTCCAGAAAGTACCTATGGAGCTTTAGCACCAGAGTCCCATACACTTCTTCAGAACATCAATGCTTACAGCCACTACCACGGGTGAGACAATTGAACTCAAAGGTCACTCTCAATACAAACAGCTCTTTTATAATTCAAATTTACGTAAAAACGAAAAATGAAAAAAGTTATGTGCTTGACTGTTCATGCAAGCAATGTGGGTCGTCTGGACCGTAGTAGTGTCAGTAAGCATTGAGCTTAACCTTCACATTGTCGTTAAAATTAAATTATAAAAACCAGTTTGTTACAATATGAAGATTCAAATAATTTTTTATTTACTTACAATAGGTGTTGTGAAATGATAATAATTAGTAAATAAAAATGTTTTGGACAGCCAATAATATAAATTAAAAATAAGTTTATTGAAGTCATTAAACCTGTAAAAGTTTTTTTATTCATACTTTCTACTTTATTATCATTTAAATAATGAAAACTTTTTTTAGTATCTCTGGGAAGTTCACGTTCTGCTACGCCAGCATTTTCTTCGCCTTCTGCACATGGCTCAGCTAGCCCGCAAGTTGATGTTTCGCCTATACCATCATTTGGGGTTTGTCAAAAAAATGTCTTCATGCCTATAGCTAATCCAGAACAAAATGAATCACAAGTGTTACAATATGCCCACGAGTGGAAACAGTCCCAAATTAATACAAAATTTTTAATTCAATATAACACAGGGCCAGTAGTTAAGCCTGAACCCAGTAGAATTCAACAAACTCATAGGTTGTCACCGCAAGGAATTAATAATTTCACTAACAATCCACCAGTGAGTGTCATTCGGATGTCACCAATAAAGACACAAAAAATATGTTCAGATAAAAATACTGAAGCTACAGAATTAAACAGAAATATTATTTTCAAGACTTATGAAAAAACGTCTACTATTCAATGTCCAGAGATCCAACCAGTTTCTAGCTCCTGTCTTCGGGGAAACTTTAACTTATCTAGCAAAGCTGATGTATCGAAAAAATGTACACTCTCAGATGATATTAAAGAAAAAGATTTACCAGATCATTTTTCAGAATGCATTCAAGACACAACTCCACTTGTGAACAATCACATATCAAGACCAACTTCGATACCTTCGGAAAACAATCAATTACCTATGACATCCATCACCAATCATATTTTAACGACTAAAAGAACTCCTTATTTAATAACAAAGCCGCAAAATACTCAACCACCACCTCCGTGCAAAGTTTTATTAACTAATACACCAATGAAATTGAAACTACATCGTTGGACATTGTCGAACAGGTTTGTAATCATTACCAAAAAATTAATTTCCCATAAATCAATTATTAAACTTTTAGGGTAGATCGAAACATGAATGATTTCGAAAATCACTTATTAATTGTAATCAAAGTTATTCTTTTGGTATCTAAAGAAAATACCTGCAACCTGGACCCAATCATATCACTATTTCTACTCTGACCTGACGATATTATCCACTTATCGCTGATATTCCGTACTTTTATTTTTTTTGTTTTAATTGTTTTAATTATTATTTTTTAATTTTTTCAAGCCATAAAGAGTCTTGAAAAATATCCGAAAGATGTTATTTTAACCGTTACAGAGTCAAAATTTCAATAATAAAATTTATTTCTATGGATTTGAGTGGTACAACTGTGTCGTAGGACCCAGCTAGAACTGATGATACAATCTTGGTCACAGGGGTTTCATGTTGTTCATTAGATGTGTGGTTACAAATGCAAGCATTTCCAGATGTCCTCATTAGTCATAAACAATTTGTCAGATATATATATATATATATATATTTACTCTTAATCATTAAAATAATATAATAAAATGACCGATTATTCTAGGATATAGCGTGACAAGTGCAAATTTAGTCCAATACCTATGAAAGTGCTTGCGTTTGTAGTACAACTGTTTAAACTTTTTGAGAATAGAAAACCAGCAATTCAATATACATTTCCAACAGGTTAACACTTTAGGACCATATTTTACTATCTCAGAAAAACACACAGCCAATTGCGTCAAATTCATGATAACATTTTATAAGTTGTACTTAAATGTTAGTATGCGCTAGTCTTGACTGTCTACTGGTAGTCTACTGGTGACTAAGTTGATGATCAAACTCACTTTTCACATGAATATGTAAAATTTCACATTAGAAATTGAACCAATTAACTCATATTTATTACATGTTTGACTCTGAATCCTATCAAAAAAATCATTAAAAAAAGTTTTTTGTTTTTGAGATTTTAAGTACTTTTCCCCCCTTAATATTGGAACCACGTTTTGAATTATTTTTTCAGTCGAAATTACAATGCTATACGAGCGAGTTTCAATTTAGCAATTAAACAATTATTTCGTTAGTTGGCCTTGATATACCGATCATTTGAGTCTGCCGAATTAACGCACAATAACTCAAGAATTGTTTGTTAGTTCATTATTATCTTCTCTCTCTCTCTATATTTAAATAAACCTATTAGGTCACTTTTGCCATTTCTCAAGACTTTTTATGGCTAGAAAAAATTTAAAAAATAATCAAAAAATAATTAAAATAATAATTAAAACAAAAAAAATAAAAGTACCGAATATCAGCGATAAGTGGATACTATCGTCAGGTCAGAGTCGAAATAGTGATATGATTGGGTCCAGGTTGCGAGTACTCTGTTTTGATACTAAAAGAATAACTTTGATTACTCTTAATAAGTGATATTCAAAATCATTCATGTTTCGATCCATCCTACTATATAATTCATATTACATAATTTATTATATAGTATATGGGTCAAATTAATACTTTTTCAAATTTTGGTCCACACGCTTGTCTTCGATCTTAACACTCTTTAGGCGTGTTATATTACAAAGTAAAAGAGTCCTAAAGTCAGCATTTTAGACCCCCCCCCCCCATAACCGTCTATTTTCTATCTGTATCGATTATGATGCCACTTTAGACTTAAAAAATTTGCCAAAATTCATGAAGGTACTTTAGGTAATGTCGGCCTGATGACTCGTTTATTGGAAATTCCAGTTTAATACAATCTGCGACACTTGAAACACATTCAAGAAGAGTTTGGTTTTATTCGTATAGTTACAATTTAAATCGCTGACTGGACAGAATCTCACCGACGGTAACGCGTTGGAAGTGTTTTGCAATAAATATTTTTATAGCAATTTATATAACTTTGTATAAGTTCAAGTGCAATAAACAAATTAAAAGAGATTTGCCGTATTTTAATGATTCGATGATCAGACCGGCAAAGCTTCGCCTTACTCGACTTAATATCCGATCAGCTGAACGATATGCCGTGAGCTCAATTTTTGCCCAGTTTATATATTGTTCTTACACGTATTAATACTTGCAACTCTTGTAGACTTACAGAATGCATTTCTATGCGTCATTATATATTTATGTGTTTATTACAATTGTTGCGTCTACCTTTCGTGTAATGCTTTTTCACGTAAGCATATTTTTTCCCAATTTATTTTCCACATATTATATGCGCATGCCGAAAAACAATATTTAGTCGCTATCATCTTACTTACTTTGAGCAGCACTTGCTCTGCGTGTGCTCTCTCATACCGTGCCACGCTCCCCTATACGTATGTATAGTGTATGTGCACTTCCACATACTATACATGCGAGCACGCACATCATCATGCACGTGCTCGTCGTCGTGATATGCTTTCACTTTTGCACGTTACTCATGGCTCGCTGCCGATGCAAGTTTCTTTTGAGAGAGGTCAAATAATAATTATCTATATACCATTACATTACTTTCCGAATTTCACCGTAATTTTCTAAATAATTCTCTGATCTAAGAAATTAACTACCAGTCAATGCACTGAATTATGCTTGCAACTAGAATACGTACGTTCAATGAACTTTCCCCTAAAATGCAGAGGTATATCTAATATTTGGAGCGAGGTTGAGTTGGTTAAAAACTTAATTAAATTGCTTGATACTTCGCAGATACACTGTTACGTGGCTCACAGAATTCAGGTAATGCTGACTCTGCTCGTCCCCGCAACTGCAAGCATTTTCAAACTCTTCTAGCGCATCACACGGTTGCCTCAAGCAGTTTCATTTTATTACGGTCGCGACAGTCTTGTACTCTTACCTTTTTTCGATCTCCTGCAATTAAATAGCAGTCAATTCTTGTATTATTATTTTTTTCTTTCCCCTCAAGTAACGACTTATCCACGTATCATACACATTCAGGATGGTACTTCACATTTAAGAGATGACTGCAAGGTGTTGTTGTCAGGTCTATCGGCATCCCCGATCTCCCGACAAGGAGATACTTGACAGAGCGTTCTCGGCCACTGTGATTGTTGGCCTCAAAAATCACACACACTTCATTGCAAAAAAAGAAAATAGGCCCTCAAAAAGCTAATCCCCACCAACATAAATAATCAGCGTAAAAGATTTCTAGTTTTTAAATGCTCCTCACGAAATATTTGCGATCACTTTATTTCTCAGTCATTCAAATTATCTACCATTAATTTGCTAAATTTCGCTCGAACAGTTGTCCGTTATATTTCAGTTTTCATACGTAAGACTCACATTCTGAACTCATAACGATTAGAACAGAAGAAGCTCTCAATCATCTTTTAAATCGCAATACCTGACGATATTTCACTTACTCTTTCTCCTCACCGCTAAACTATGCACTGTAAAAACGCCAGCATCGTCTACTTTACTACACAACTTCACAATCGTCTCTCGCTCTCATAGGCTGTCGAGTAGTCGAAATCAAACTTTTCAACACCGTTGGTGAAGGCAAACTCTCTTCGCGCCCACTTTGGCCAAAGCAAATACATTTGTTGTACACCAAATTACTCTCACTGAGAATTAATCTATCCCAAACCATTTGTCCGTAACCTCACCGTATTCATCCGAAAGCTACCCAACTCCCAACCCATTGCCATTCTTTCAGAAAATGACCTTAAAATTGATCTACCTTCTATCACGTAATACCTATTCTTCAATTATACTCACAGAGAATCTACTCAATGTACACCTAATCATTAGAACCATCTTCGCTTCATCCAATCATTTATATTCATCAAGACTTAATCTTATGCTCTATACTGCTGTCTAGAATAATTTTGGTCATGTATGCCTTTCTTAGAAATAATGATTTGGTTTCTATTGGTAATATTTTAATGCTACACTATTGCTATATTACCGCTAAACTATTATTACTTTATTACTAAATTACTGCCATATTAATGCTTATCATATATCATTCTATTTTTACATTGTATTTGTTATATTGATACACTTGAGCCCGGCAGGCCCCCTAAGGCCGAATAAAATACCGTGTTCTACCGAAAATAAGCCATGGCTTATATGTTTTTTTGTAAAAAAACGCATATGCTTTATTTTTGGAACATGACTTATTTTATTTATAAACTGTTAAACCGTCATCCTTGCCATGTGCATATTCTGCTCTGATAGCTAGACGCTGCATTTTTGCACCAATCGGTATTCTCAACGCTTTTCTTTGCAAAATGCTGCAAGATTGGTTTTTGATTCCATGACTGTACTGATTCAATTAACATTAAATCTTGTCTACATATTTATAAAAAATTATGTTGAAAAGTACGCCTTATTTTTGGAATATGCCTTATATTCTTTTGAGACTCGAAAATTGACCACGGCTTATTTTTGGCGTACGGCATATTTTTGGTAGAACACAGTATCTATCTATCCATCTATCTATCTATATATCTATAGCAACACGCTCTTCTTTTTACTCCTCTGTTTTTTGCTTTTTTGTACTGCTTCGACCTGCCTATGCGTATTTTTCTTGCAATTTCTTGCACGCTAATTTTACAAGGGTCAACGATAACAGGACCACTGGTATTGTTGTTTTCCTCGCACTGTTTAAAATGAATCTTTATCACCTATTCCGGCTCATCAAGGTTAGTTTACCACAACGTGCGTTCAAAGTTTGTGCATGCGACGATCTCATTTGCGCATCACTTGCTCACCGAATCAACATCCACGGTGAAGGAAGAACCAAATTTTTCTTAAAGTACGTGAAATCCCTCGTTAAGCTGAAATGGACTCGATTTTTTAGGCATTTAGCGTACAGTAATGGTAGCTTCAAATCGACCTACAGGGCACAAAAATGATCGAAGGAAACCTTTTTTTATAAATTACTCGTTGAAAAAAATAATTTGCGATGGTTTATGTTAGATTTTGATAAACAAATTATTGTAGTCCATGGACACGTTTAAACAATCGATATTTTTCAGTAATTTTTAGTGTCGCGCTCACATACTACTGGTAACTCTATATTGACTTGAATTCGTACATGATATATGGTCCATTATTTCAAAAGTGTGATATTTGGAGTGGGTAAAGTGGACAATATTGGAAAAACCGAGAAACTTACTTTTTTCTATTTTAAGTTTCATTTTTTCGTACCCCCGTAGTTTCTGACACTCGATTCTTTGTTTTTTCATGGAATATTTACTTTTTATCGGTCATCATTTAATGCGTTTATTTTCTTGTTGCAAAAATGAAACATGTTACGGAGGGGACACTCACGGAGGAGACAAATCGAATTTTTATCAAGTTTTACGACGACAAGAAAAGTTGACATTTTTTTCCGATCAGCCACTCAAATTGTTTGTAAAAACGAACGTTTTTATGCCATCAGAGTCAGAAACAAAAAGTGCTAGCTCGAATATTCGTCGATCACGGAGGGGACACTTTATTTTGCTATTAGGATTTTCGTGTAACTATTATTATAGCAAAGCTGTAATTAAGATTTGAATACTCTATGGGTAAAATCGAGTACTTTAGTTCTGAAAGATGACCCTCATAGTTAGAGGGTCAAAATGACTGTCTAGCACGTTTACTGGCCCTATATTTGAAATGATGTAAAATTTCACATAATTTAAGGACACATTTGTTACTTATGTACAATTGTTTTTAGACTATTCAAAATTACGAGTGACGTAAAAAAACTTTATTTAGGTTGTCTAGAATACGCTGGATATTTGAAAAAGTGTGTTTAATGAGTGAAAACAATCGATTCTGAGTTCAGGACAGGTCACGGAGGGGATATTTTGCATGTTTATCTGGCTGGCAAATCAATGTGGTCGTAATTTATGGAAATTTTATAGTTGGTAGGTTGGTTAATTTTATACTTGGTAAGGTAGAATTCTGTAAAATGAAAGGTGCTACTGTCTTAGTTTTCATTTTTTTTAATTTTTCTCATAGCTACGATAACATGACATGTCATTTCACGCTTCTGAAATAATGTACCCATGTATTGATTAAGGTGATGCCGAAGCCCCGATTTTGACCGCCGAGCATTAAAGTGTAAATTTGAATACTTTTTTAATAAACCCATTTCGAAAAACGGCTCAGTGGAGCCTTCCGTATTGATGCTGTGAACAACTGTACCAATTTCCATCCCATTTCATTCAACAGTTTTTCCGGAAAACGGGATCGAAATTTTTAAGCCTGAAAACCTAAATAAAAAATTTCGATCCCGTTTTCGGAAAAACTGTTGAATGAAATGGGATGAAATTGGTACAGTTGTTCACAGCAATACGGAAGGCTCCACAGAGCCGTTTTTCGAACATCGGTTTATTAAAAAAGTAATTCAAATTTACACTTTTAATGCTCGGCGGTCAAAATCGGGGCTTCGGCATCACCTGAAGATATTATCGGAGCGTCGTTTCGGTGCACGAAATACTTTTTTTTCCCTTTTTGTATGCTACGTCGCAGAGTAGGATACAGTAACTAGTTCAAGTTTATTTGACTTAAAAAAAAACTTTGAACCATCTTTCTTCAGCTTAACGTTATTTGTGACTGGCCACCATGATTCAGAAAAAAAGTATTTTATTCTGCTTCCCAAAGATGAATATGAAAAAATTATTGAAACATGATTTTTTATGTAAAATGCGATGAGGAATTCAAATTTGTCATCCAAAATCATATTCATAATCTCAAAATCCCTAAATTACGAAAAATCAGTCCCAAGGCCAAAAATAATGTTCGTATCCAGCGATTGGGACAATATTGTAATATGTTCGTCGATACATCAAAATACAGTTTCTAAATAAATTTTGATCATCGGCAGAAACAGACTTCAATATTAAGCATCATATGAGTCAAGAATCAAGGAAAATTAGAGAAAAACCATGTTTTATTGCTGGAATTTAATATAATTTTTTATTCCAATTTTTAATTTTTTGAAATTAACTTAAAATTAACTCTTAATTCTCATACATTGGGTTGAAAGTTGATAGTTAGGTTTGAAATTTTAAAAAAAGTATAATCACTCACAAAGGTGCTTAAAAAAATCAAAACCTCCGATCTGACGTATTTTTTTATAAGGAATCGAAAAGTGACCTTGAATTTGACCTTGAACGTAACCTCAAAGCTACAGTAAACCAAAATTGATTTTTCACACGTTGACCTCCCTTTTATATTGCAGATTTTAAAAGTGCGGGAAATTTCACGTTGAAATGTGCATTTTGCATTTTTTTCTAAGGTCATTTTGGGGTACTACAGAGTCAAATAACCCCTATTTAACACAAAATTAAACTCAGGTAAATTATTTATTTTCGAACTATGTAATATATTTTTCCACAATAATGGTATATAAATTCCCACAATATAATTCCACAAAACTCAATCCATGGAGAGCATCCTGAAGATTTTGCTCCGTACCAGAAGTCTCCACCTATAAAACTCTGATCTGAACCTTGCGCAGTATGATTATATCAAATCCCGGCTCGTGCACATCGACAGCTCCATCATAGAGGTGAAGGCACGCATAGGGCCCTAACCTAGATCATTGAAGAATGCCGCAGACTTAATCAACCTACGGGCTGAGGTTAAAGTTCTTTAGAGCTCTACCAAACTGCTTGAAGCCTCACACAAACACAACCGACTGCACAGTCAACCGAGCATTTGACGAACAACTGCGAGGTGTTGTTGTCGGGTCTGCCAATAGATCTCAATCTTCCTGTCAATAGATACTTGACAAAACATTCTCTGCCATACCCTTATCAAAATTTCCTATAGGATCTCTATATTTCTACAGGAGTCCTATGGGATTCCAGTAGGAATTTCGTGGGATTCTATAGGAAATTTTTATAAGGGGTAGACCTCTAAAACCACACACATTTCATTTTTCAGACAGAAAATTGGTCACCAAAAAATTCCAACCCCATTAGCAGCAATAGCAATAACAAACACAAAAGTCGATCACCAGTATTCAAATGTGCATCACCTAATATCCGCGACAATTTCATTTCCCACTCCCACATACTCTCGACTACCAACTCTCAAACTCGCTTCAGATCAGGTAGAGATACCAAATTCTTTTTCGTCCTTTATTGCCTAAAGAAATTTATCAACACTAATTATCTACAGCATCAATCGTACTTCACATCAACTTAAATACACTACTCTACGACTCCTTCACATACTTGCCTCGAAATAGCCATTGCCCTTAGTCACACATATTCATTCATTCACTAATTCAATCGTTCATTCATGCATTGGTCAATCATCCTGGCAAGTTTAATTCGAGTGTAAACAGATTTTACTAATGCTTTCCACTGATATTACACATCCATTGTTCTTTTTGTAGTTGGCAATATATCATTAGTTGAAAGTTTCATATAAAAACATTTTGAATTAATGGCATGTTTTAGTTCTGAGTGTATGAGTATGCACTAGAGTTCCTCAGAAATCAAAATCGACACGTTTTCTTTTCAACTGTACTCTAAAAACTTTTAAATCCAAATAAAATAAAATTTAAATATAAAATAAATAAAACTCGATTTCTAACGTTTTGAATAAAACTCATTCCATAAAATCAAATGTATCTCAGCAAAATTAAGAAATATCTTTAAATTTAAAAACAGTATTAGGTAGCTAAAAACCATATAAGTAGTTTTTTTTTAAGGAGGGAAATTTATTTACGGATTCAACATGCAACTCTTGATTGTCGCATGGATATGTCGGACTCGAGTAGTGTACTGTTGTTCGTGTACAAATGTTGTTGTGTGGGCGAGTAATGTGCCTCTCTACTCCATGGAATGATGTTCGAGATGAGTCGGGTGGGTCCACCAACCCTTCGTCGAGCGGTTCCATTGGGCCTGCCATTTTCGATGTCCTGGCTCGTTCTTCACTCCCAACGTTTTCGAGGCGGCGATGATACAGCCTCGAGCGTTCGTCTATAAGTACTTCAGCGATGGAATGTTGGAAAGGACGTAGGAGACCTCGTGTGAAATACTGCGAAACCCGCAGATCACACGCAAGCAGGCACGTCGATGAATCGACGCCGCACGACGGACGTAGGCATGCGTCTTTGCTGCCTCACTCCATGCCGGGGCACTGTAGAGAAGGATCGAGTCTACGACGCTGACATACAGCCTACGTCGACTGCTCCTTGGACTCCGATTTTGGACATAAGACCCAGCAGGGCACCTGCTACCCGATTTGCCTTGTTGCTGACAATGCGAAGGTTCTCATCGAATATCAGCCTGGTGTCAATATGTACGCCTAGGTAACGGATACAGGGAGCTGACGTGATGTAGTGGTCGCCGGCTCTGAGGGTGATGGTCTCTCTCACTTTCCTGTTGGTGACCAGAAGTACCTCGGTTTTCTGGTCCACGGTCTTTAGCCCCAGGTCAGTTAGGGCCGCTAGCACCAGACGTATAGTCTCGTTTGAGTAAAACTCGACAAGGTCTAGGTGCTTGGCCACCACTGTGACTGCAATGTCGTCCGCAAACCCCACGAGTTTTGCGGGCTTCGGAAGCTTGAGCCTTAGGATCTTGTCGTACATGACGTTCCAAAGAATGGGGCCCAGTACGGATCCCTCACCATATAGGTAGTAAATTGAAAAATTTATTTCCCCTAACTTATCTTACTAAACCGTTTTCCGAAGAAAACAAATACGTTTTCCTTGGATTCACGAAAACCATGTTTTTTGATTTAAATATAATTGTTTATAACTCACCAAACTAGGAATCAAATATTTTAATTTTGAAGCCAAATTTCGAGAGATTATAGAATTTGGCATTCAATATACGTTTTTGCATCATTCAGATGATTTACGTCTAACATTCAAAATTTAAACCTGAACATTTAGTGATCTTGTATACATTGAGATTGGTACGACGAGATGGTAAAGTCCTTAGATTGAATCAGTCTGATGTACAAACTTGACGAATTTGCCATTCTCATGCATACCTTAGCTTGTAGGTAAGAAAAAGACAGCTAGAAATTGATGGAGAAAAGTAATTAGCCAAAAAAGCTGTTACTGAAGCTAAAGCGGAATGTGGCTGATTGCACAATTTCGTATCATTGGTGACCAAGTAGAAAGTCTTGAACGTTAAAGAGATCTGTACCACAGCCCAAAATTAAAATTTTGAAACAAGTTTACTGAATTTTCTACTAAATATTTCTCTTAAAAGCTCTATGGAAACGTTAATTTTGATCATCTTAAGTTTTTTCAATTTAGAAAAATATTCAGTAGAAAATTTAAAAAATTTTAATTTTTGACTAGGGTATAAATCTCCTAAAAATTTCCAATAAAGTGGATAAACAACCAAAAATGATAAATTGACTAATCTTGATTCTATCAATTATACAGGATGTCCCAAAAGTATGGAAACCTCTGAAAAGCGGCCAAAATAAGCGGGAAAAAAAAATCGATAACCCTATATCCGACGTATTTTTTCACGGGGAATCCTATAATGACCTCGGATTTTACCTTAAACATAACCTCAAAGCTGCAGCGACTCAAAAATCGATTTTTCAAATAGGAACCCCCATTTTTTATTGCAGATTTGAAAAGAGCGGAAAATTTTACGTTTAAATGTGTTTTGTTTTTTTTCAAGGTCATTTTAAGGGCGTTACAGACGCAAATAAAATCCTAATTTAACCTAAAATCAAGCTCAAGTAAGGGATTTTTTTCTAATTGTACCACCTCCAAAATGACCTTGGAAAAAATAATAAAATACATACTTTTACGTAAAACTTTCCGCTCTTTTCAATGGTGCTCTTGAATTTGACCTTGAACATAACCCATACGCTACGGTGAACCAAAAATCGATTATTCGTATGGTGACCCACATTTTTTATAACAGATTTAAAAAGAGCGGAAAATTTCACGTTCGACTATGTATTTTGTTTTTTTTTTTCATTTAGGAGGCGGAACAGTTAGAAAAAAACCCTTACTCGAACTTAATTTTAGGTTAAATTGAGGTTTCATTTGCGTCTGTAACGCCCTTAAAATGACCTTGAAAAAAAAAACCAAATACATGTTTTAACATAAAATTTTTCGCTCTTTTCAAATCTGCAATAAAAAATGGGGGTTCCCTTTTGAAACATCGATTTTTGAGTCGCTGCAGCTTTGAAGTTATGTTCAAGGTCAAATCTGAGGTCACCTTTAGATTCCCCGTGAAAAAATACGTCGGATATAGGGTTATCGATTTTTTTTCCCGCTTATTTTGGCCGATTTTCAGAGATTTCCATACTTTTGGGACACCCTGTATTTGTAGAACTTTACTTATCGTATTAATTTATTGTTAATTGGTGTATGCGCTAAGTTGCTTGATACTACAAAAATTTTCTCAATTTACGAAAAATTCGATTTATCGAGTTGGAAAGCGTGAAAATGACATTAATTTAAAACCTTTTATCTTATACTTTATTATTTATGAAACATTTCATACGATAAAGCGTAATATTCACTTTTGTAATTTGGAATAATTTTATTTTCCAAAGGAAATGCAGCCCTATGCACCTATAAGAAGCAAAGGAAAACAGATTAATTCTGACTACATAAATACAATTCAATTATCAGGAGATACTAACCGTGTGCACCTTTCCGATAACTTGAGTAAATTTCCTGATAATCAGCTTTCTGGCAAACCAAATGAGGTCCTGTCAATGGAAAATAAATATACAAGTAAGTCTAAAATCTGCTGTATCATGTAACAATTTAGTTCTGAGTGGACTTTTATAATCTGAAAATGCAATAGGGCTCAAAGAAACAAAGTCAATGTTTCGTAAAATCACATGATCGAACATAGCTAATATTATTAAACAATAAGCGTGAATTCTGTCAAATTATATTATTTGTTTTTATTCATTGTAATAAATCTCTTTCCATTTACTTCCTTTGACATTGATCTTTTACTATTCAAAATTACATCTGTGTCATCCTTGTATGACATATTATCACAAAATAACTCAAAAAATAATCAAACTTGAAAAGGTGAAACTAACAAGGAGACCTTCTCACCTTTAAGTCACGGATCTTTACCAAAATTTTTTTGCGGTCTCCAGGAACCTAACAATAAAGCTCCCTATGCTTAGTTTTATTGAATGGACCTTGAGGCCCATTTTAAAAAGGGGTTTATATTTTATTTAAAAATCTTTGAAATTTTCTACGTTTCTTATAATGACATAAATTATGTATTTTTACTCATCAATGCCGGGAAGACACGATTTTGACATTCAACTTTGCACTCTTACCATGTCTCAATTAATAAAATAAAAATTATGATTATTGCTATACTTTATAGTTTTGATGGCGTTCTTCCGAGTCGATTTTTCAATTTCTGGAAAATTTGGGAAATCCGGTTTCCTAAAGTCACTTCCGAAAATGCTGAAAAATTTAAGTATATTTCTTGATCAATTCTAAGATGTTTTTGTTTTATAAACTTTTTCGCTAAACTCCATAGTTTATGAGAAAAAAAAAAATAAAGTAAAGTACTCAAAAGCACGTTCTGCATGTATTCCCCCCCCCCTCCCCCATATAATAATGATAAGTTGTTTAAAAGTTAAAATTAAAAAAAAAATTGACTTAAAAACACTTTTCTTGTGTAAATATGAAAATTTTAATTATAAATTTTTAAGTTACGCTATTTTAAACACCGCATTTCGAAAGAACACCCTCAAAACTATAAGATACAATTGTTTTCATTATTTCTTTCGTGTCGATTGAGACATCGTAAGAACGCAAAGTTGAATATCAAAATCGTTGTCCTCCCTGTGTTAATGGGTTACGGTCTAAAACTTCAGGAAATTTTCACATTTTCAAGAATCAAAATTAAACATAAAATAAATGATTGTTTGGTCTTATTTGGTGTGTAATACACTTCAAGTGTCTCCACTTCTTTTTTCCAAATTATCTGCATCCATTTTTGTCAAATAACAAAAACGAATCTAGCCTTAAAAATACCGGGAAACGCAATGGTGAACGTTGACGACAATTAATAGAAATAATTTTTATATATTTTTTATTTTATTTTGACTGTCAGTATTTATTAGTGTGATTAAGGGATAACTTTTACAGAACTATTATTATTTAAAATCATAGGGTGTATTCTAAACCTTTCATTTTATTTGCAGGTAGTTCTACTCACACAACTAACAATTTAGACTCAAAAATAACATTTTCTAGTTTGAGTCCACCTTTAAGTGCACCTCCGGTTCCAACAATATTTAGTTGTGGATCTAATGATCAATTTTTAAAGACTTCAACGGAAGTTCCAGATGATGAATATGATGACGATGTATTTGAGTCAGACATTTCATCTCTTTCGAACTCGGAAATGTCAACAAGTAAAAGACGCTGTCATTCTCTAAGTGCTCTACAGATAGACGAACCATCGAGTCACATGAAAGTAGGTTATTTAATGTTTATTCAACTCACAACTAAAAGTTATTATATATTTTTAGAACGATTTTTGATTATTGCAAGATTAATAAAATGGCGGACATATTTCGAAAAATTACAAGAAATGCTTGTTTTCTTTGAAGATTTTTAAATAAAAATTCCGAAAAACGATTTATATTCAATATTGTATAGTTATAGCTTTATGCTATAGTTATAGTGGAACGGTGTTTATATCCCCAACTGGGTACTATAACTTAACTTAGATTATCTTAGAAGATTGTAACTGAAGTTGGTCTAAGAATTTTGAAATTATTAATTAAAAATGGAAGAATATTATTCTAGATTCTGCAGTTGATGATTAGTATCAATGAGAATTTAAATAGAATTTAAAAAATTGTACTCACTCACAATTTTACCACTGATTTACTTTGACACCAGCCGCCCTTTTATTCAATTACTCAGATACTGTTCATGCTGTCACTTTTTGTCAATTTTTAAGTGATTCTATCTCTGTCCATTTTGATCATATCGAGACGATTATTTTTAGTTTTTTTGGAAATTTTTTCTAGTTTCAAGCCATATATATATATGGGATAAATATAATGAATTGTTTATAAATATTTATCATTAGTCACAAGTCAAAAGGACGAATTGTTTATTGAAATTGTCCAGAGACAATGCGATAACTATGGAGGCCGGTCGGAAAGTAATTACATGTACGTAGTTGGCTTCTCGAATTAATAAGAATAACAATTAAAGTCACTCTTGAATGTAGCTGCCACATATATATGTAAAACAAATTTTACGCTTGTATACTCGTGTATGATTGTTTTTGTAATATTATATAAAGTCTTGAGTTGGTATAGTTATGGATGGTTTTATCCAAAAAAATGTGGTTTTGAAAAAAAATAATTTGTTTCTTTTCAATTTTTCACATGGAAATCGTTGAAGTCCTGGCGTCTCGGGTGCAAATAAAGCGTCCATGGACCCTAAACTAAAAGTTATCGTGGTTTAGATTGAAGAAAATAAAGTTTAAGTAAACAAAATGGTGGTTAGAACACCAAAATTTGTTAGAAACCTTCTAGAATTTTTAACTCGAAAACGAAGGGCTTAAGGAAAAAATTTTACTGATGAAAAAGTTCTTAAAATTTATACAAGAATACGCTAGAATTTTTTCAGATTTTTTTGAAAAATTTTCTCAATTTTTGAAAATTGAAATTTTGAAAAGTCAAAAAAAAATTCAGAAAAATCTAAAAAAATTCTAGCGTACTCTTTGATCAATTCTAAGAAACTTTTCCATTAGTAAATTTTTTCCTTATGCCCTTATTATAATATTCATAAAAAATTAAAGAAAATGATAAAAAACTTTCGAAATTTTTAACTCAAAAAATAAAGGCTTAAGGAAAAAAATTTACAAATGGAAAAGGTCTTAGAATTGATCAAAGAGTACGCTAGAATTTTTTTAGATTTGTCTGAATTTTTTTTTGACTTTTCAAAATTTTCAATTTTCAAAAATTGAGAAAATTTTTCAAAAAAATCTGAAAAAATTCTAGCGTATTCTTTGATAAATTTTAAGAACTTTTTCATCAGTAAAATTTTTTCCTTAAGCCCTTCGTTTTCGAGTTAAAAATTCTAGAAGGTTTCTAACAAATTTTGGTGTTCTAACCACCATTTTGTTTACTTAAACTTTATTTTCTTCAATCTAAACCACGATAACTTTTAGTTTAGGGTCCATGGACGCTTTATTTGCACCCGAGACGCCAGGACTTCAACGATTTCCATGTGAAAAATTGAAAAGAAACAAATTATTTTTTTTCAAAACCACGTTTTTTTGGATAAAACCATCCATAACTTTTGACGGGTTGGTTATATCGAATATCTGACGCCGGATTCGAAAAGTTCATTAAATTTTGCGTAGATTATGCTTATTCGCAATTTTTTCAGACCCCATTTTCAACAAAAATATAACGCCTCAAAAAAGTATCGAAAAAAGTGTCCGTCCCGGACTTAATGGGTTAATTAATAATAATTATCCCGGACGCCCCTTCAAAAGTTTCAAGGTATCAAAAAAATAGAGTCACCCCCGCAGTGATTGAAAACGCACCAGTGAATGAAACTTTATTTATAAATTAATATAATTTAATTATACTGAACTAATTCATCGGTAGTAGAATTTTATAATATAATTGAGCATTATTACTAAATATTTCAATAGTTTTTAATAACTTTCTGAATATAGTATCATTAATTATAATGGTTTCATTCACTGGTGCATCGTTTCCCTTAAATGTTATTTTATTAATGAAAATTGAAAGTAAAAAATTCTGCAAAAATTCTATTCAGTAGAGAAAGACATTTACTATTATAATCCATCTGAATAATAGCCTTTAATTGATTAAAAACGTTGATTTGAGCTAAATTTATACATACTTTTTGATGTAAAACATCTATATTCGCGTTTGGTATGAGTACCCCTGTATGTGGGAATGAGTACGCGCGTATGACTGTGTTTACGTATACACACGAGGCATCGTAACAACATAAGCAACAGCAGTCAGCTTAGCTCACGGGATTGAATGTATTGAGATATCTTTCTCTCTCTTGCTTATGCATATACGATAATACATAGGATACGGATGTGCTGTCTTTGCATATACGTCGTGAGACTCAGCGTGTTTTCAAATCGGATATTGATTAATGCATGTATGTATACGTATCTATGAGTGTGTGTCTTTTTAAGGGAAGTCGAAATTTTTATCGTGTTATTATTATATTAACATACAATAAACGATAACCGCTCAATGCACTAATTTTTTAATATTTTAATTCACGAATGAATAATTGAATAAAAATGTACTTTCGAAGCTACAATTGATTTGAAACCTTTCATTCACTGGGTAGGTGACTCTACTTCCCCTAAAAACTGCGATTTATATCACAAAAATGCCAACAAAGGAATGAATTGGTGTATGAC